>JAOVVF010000002.1:1570726-1581120 GCA_028565595.1 Duopalatinus emarginatus | reverse complement strand
AACAACAACAACAACAACAAAACAATAATAATAATAATAATAATAATAATAATAATAATAATAATAATAATAATAAATACTTAAACCAAATCCACCAAATAATAATAATAATAATAATAATAATTATTATTATTATTATTATTATTATTATAAAAATGTTAAATACTTAAACCAAATCCACCAAATAATAATAATAATAATAATAATAATAATAATAATAATAATAATATGTGGCTAAGAAGTATGCTTTAATATTTACACCTGTAGTTCAGTATATTTTTAACATTAAGAAACATGCCATACTTTAATATGTGATCATATTTATAGTTGATTTAATTAAATATCAATGAATACTACTTAATTATTAAAGCTTAATATTTTGTTACATTACATAATGTAGTAAATAATGTTGGACCTTAATGTAAAGTGCTACAATTTATTAGTGTTTATTCATGTATTAGTACCATTTTTAAAGGTAGTAGAATTCAAATATTTACAAAAAGTAAACTAAAGACTTTTTTAATTATCACGTGGAACTATTAAAACTTTGTGCATTTTTTATTAAATTCGTACTGCCCAATTTGCACTATGAATAAAAACATTCTTAATTGTGGAATTGATAACATTGTATATGTGATTATTGTGCAATTTCAACACAGAATAACATGTTTGGCTTATATCAGAAATTTCCTGGTCATTCAGGTTTCTTTCTTGTGTATGTAGAAACAAGTATGACTTCATGTGTTTAAGATATTTTTGATATGTTTTGTGCTTTTTATTAAATTTGATATAAATACAATGTTACAAGAAATAAGACGGAAAAATGCTTCAATATAATAAAAAAATACTTAAAGATTATATTTTATATACCTTTCAGAAGTTGGGTTTAATTATATATTAGATATAAATATTCAAATAGTAACTGTTAATTCTTTTGCAAAACAAGATAAAGGGCAAGAGATTGGAAAGCAAAACTCTATGAAAGAATTAAAATGTGCTTATATGTAAAGACAGCTGTATTACACCAGTAACACTCCAGTCTGGTTTATATGAACCATATGTGATATGTGCATATATTTGTATTGTATATGTAAAAAATGTAAGTGTTACTCACAAATGTTTATCCATGTACCTAAATTTAACCTCATGTCAGGTCTGAATTTTACCTTATTCAACCATTAGACACAAAGAATCTTTCGTAAAGCTATAAGCTGCCTTTTAAAATGTTTTTCCACTAAGGGAAGGCAGCCAGATTTTCCTCCTCGGAGCCAGAGAATAAAAATATCCACCCGTTTCCTTTTTGCTGCAGTTCAGTGCCAGTGGCGTGTAACGCGAGTATGGTTTCAGCGGTTCAGTAATGTCTGTTGTCTAGTGCTGGCATTTCTTAACCTACATATCAAAGCGTCTTTTGTGAATCTGAAATAGAAATCTGAAATGAAAAGGTCAAAAACTTTCCCCCAATACTCAGAGTTTCCTATTTATCCATGCAGGCTAAATGGAAACATGTGTGAACAAAGCCTTGTCAACCACATGGGGTTTGTTCCAAGGGGGAAAAAACAGGCATCTGAACTATGTGTTTAGAATTCATTCAGCAGTACATAAAATGTTCTAGCAAAATCTCGGTCAACAAATTGCATAATGTACTTAGGTGACGTGAAGGAAGCCAAGTCAAAAGTTAACCGAACACTTAATCTAGAATCAACATACTTTAAAATAATCCTCTTTTTAAACTATCTCTCTTTGTGAACCAAAACAAGATGGAAGTAGCACAATTGTGAACTGAGTAATTAAAGCTAAAACATTAGCTGCCTGCTGGTCTTAGTTACATAGTAAATCATGTCTGGGGGTGAATGGGGGTATTGTGATAAAGCTGGAATTACTCTTACCGCTGCAAAATTTATCTGATTATATTTAAATGACAGACCTAAGATGCTTCGCAACATCACTTTACAGCCTCACCAACTTCTCTGTTTTTCTTTTTCTTTTTCTACAAGCTAACCAGGCAAAACAGCAGAAACCACAAAGCTTTCTCTCCTTAATACTTTCCCATGACAGAATCTTTCAAGTTAAAGCTTTAAAGCTTTCTTTATAACAGAAAAGCAACTTTTAATCCATCTTATGTCTGACACTTCATCAATACCATCTAATTAGGCAGATTTGAGAATTTAAAGGTCTTGTGTTATAAATAGACTGGAAAAATGAACAGTTCCTTGAAGAACCTCATAGGTCACTCCAAGAACTTAAGGACTCCTCCAAGAACTCAAATATTCCCCACTGCTTACAGCAGAGCCTGGAAGAACTTTTTGGGATTGCTCAGTATAAAACCTGGTTCCTCAAAGAACCCATTAGAATTAAGGTTCCTAGAGGATCTTTTTTTTTTAGACAGAACTGAGAAGGTTCCTCAAAACCAGTTTCAAACTGAGGAACCTTTAATAGTCCTTCAAGGATTTTCTTTTTTTAACAGTGTATGTTGAATATTTTTTGATGTTGCCTTTTGTTAAATTGTGGTCAAAATAGAGAAAAAAAAATTCCATTTGGGTCCTGTAATGCTGCTTATTATTAAACAGTTTGTTGGACCTTTGCTCTTTTAATCTCCGTTGAGACTATGAGGATGGTTGGCTGACTTTATAGAGAAATCTAAGCTGCACTACAACTTACGGGGGGAAAAAACAAACCAAAAAATAGAATGCTGCATTTGTACTGAGAAATTTCTTTAGTGCATTACTTTTTTCATGAATGCAACATTTAGGACTTGCAAAAACTCAAATGAGTTCTGAAGAGATTGCCAAATCTGATAGACTGAGCTTTCTTTAAAAATCTGCCCAGAAGTATTTAATTTAATTTGACTTTTATAGAATCAATTACAATTTGCTTCAATTACTATCAGCTGCAAGTCTACATTTTTTATTTTTTTTATAGTCCTAAATAAAAGAAATCCTCCGACTGATAAAGAGTATATCCATTTACTTGAACTATTAGTAATTTAGATTGATGATGCTAACTAAAGTTATCGACATTATAAAGACATGAGATAAAACTGCATTATGACGAAACTTGTCATATTCACTAACATGCTACAATGGGGCCAGCTATAAAATCTGCCTGGTAGCCAGACAATATCCATTTGGCTGATCTAATACCTTAAGTGCAAGAGACCAAATTTCCCTTTCATATTCAGGAATTTCTGGAGTTCTGGTGAATTATTGGCCTTGAAGCCTTGAGGAACGGTAGGTCCACTTATGTTGGATTCTGAAAGGGTCATGGTGCAAAGTACGGTTTGATCCAGGAAAGGAAAATGTAGCAATGGGAACTTGGGAGAGAAGAAAACAAGTGGATGGTTGCACGTGTTGTAATGTGAACTTTTAGACTGTACTCTAAAAATGAGCAGTTCCTAATAGGTTACTCCAAGAACCTAGGGGCTCCTCCAAGAACTCAAATGTTCCTTAGTGCTCACAGAGGAAGAACTTTTGAGATTCCTCAGTATAAAATCTGGTTCCTCAAATAACCCATTAGAATTAAGGTTCCTAGAGGATCTTTTTTTTTTTTGGATATAACTTGAGAAGGATCCTCAAATCACCTGAAGAGGTTCCTCCGCAGTTTCTTCAAAACTTCGTCAAGGATCTTCTCTGTTTAACCATGTACCTACATAGATAATTGGCTTAAGCAAAGTAGGTGGCTTGGCTTGAGCAAACCTACAGGTATGTGCATTATGATGGTACACACCCCCCTTGTTACCAGTCATATGCTGGGCTATATCTGTTTCTCTGATGTTCCAGTACATATGTCACCACACATTGACAGATCTTTCAGGAGTGGGTTGCAACAGCTAAATCTCAAGATGGCCAAAGACTGGACAAGCACCTGAGTGTCCTCTGGATAGAACTGACCAGATTCAGACATTGATCTTATGAGCAGAAACCTGCACTACTGTGTCTGGTTAATGTGGTGAGGAAGTTATAGTGCTGCATTTCCTCAAGATTGCATCCAGTAGCCAATGCAGATGGTGTAATCTGCGATTTGTCCAAGAGGATCACAAGTTCTTGGAGGGGTGATGCATGTTTAATTATATACAGCAGCTCAATTGGGCTAAGATCTCTTTTTAGATGCTGCCTTCCATGATGAGATGTCTACCATCCATGAAAACACATGAGTGCTTCCTGTAATTGGGCAAAGCATGATCAATATAGATTGACTTCTGGGTTGGAATAAACCTTGCTCTCTTGATGAGATGTGGTACATAATGGAGTCCTGCAGGAGGTCTTTCAGATGGTAGAAGAGATAGAATCCAGTGGGCAGGTGATAGGATTGCTGGACCAGAGAATCCACAGGATCTCTTTTGAAAAAAAAAAAAAAGAGGAGGGAATGTGGTAAGAGTCAAAGCCAGCTGTCAGCCACAGACTGATGGAGAACGGGAAGGGTGGAGAAGTGCAGAAAATAGGGTTAGGGATCAGATGCAGATGCTTCCAAAGATCACATCAGATGAACGTTATAAGAGGAGATCAGCATCAAGGTGATGCTTGCCTCCACTTTCCCTCAGCTGCTCTTAATTCCCCCTGATTGCTGCACAGCACATGCAGAAAGGGTTACAGGTTTTTTTTTTCTGTTTTTTTTACCATGTATGGTGTTCAGAAGAAACACGGCACAGACCCAGAAAGACATTACAGGCTTGAAACATTTCAAACAAATTAGAACCCACGAATGCAGCTGCCTGTTTGCCTTTACGTCTGTATTAGTTTGTCCCGTATCATTTCATCATGCCCAAGTACTGATATCATTACTAGCTGTCAGTCCTTGTGCGGGTTAATGATTTAAAGCGGAAGGCTTTCCTTTTGTTATCTTTTTAGCCACATGAGCAAAGCTTGATCTGTCACAAAAGCAGCCCTTTTTTAAATAGAAACCTCATTTCCAAACTGTAACATGGCTGTTGCAATCGTAGCCCGTCTCTTTGTCTTTTTCTTTTTGGCAGTGTGTAAATCACAGCCAGCCGGACATGCCATTCTTACTAGAAGCCTAATTGGAAACAGCACGGTCTGCTTCTGCGTGAGCATGCTTACACTTAGCCATGAACAAGTGCTTAAATAAGTGGGATTGGACTGTGTCAAACATAGCTAACTGGCCCATATGTAAGCTCGGTTACATTAATGACCACGCTGGAGCGTCTATAAATAATTACTCAGTACTCCGGGTCCTGAACGAAGTCTTCCTGTATGTATACATGGGAAAAAAATAAACAGCGATGGGCCAAAATGTCATTCTGACGCATTAAACCCTCAGAGCTTGTGTTGTAGGCTGATTTGCAGAAGCTTTTTCCCAGTCTTTCTGTCAACACTGGCAAAGGCACACGTACTCTGCTGCCTTGTGGCTTTTTGGTTCTGAGGTTCAGCTCGGGACAACTCGTTCCGGCATGTAGTAAAATCACATGACTCTGCTCAAAGCCTGGAAGACGTCAGTGATGGGGATTATTATAGTGTAGTTAAAGTGAACCTGGTCTTACCCTTGACGTTTATTACTCCTTAAAGTTGCAATAGTCATTTTTTTTCCTTACTTGTAAAAAAAAACAAAACTGGACAATACGTACAATAGAACTTGGCAAAAATGCCAGCAAGTATGGACGTGTTGTCTTATTTGTGTTTACATGGGCCTCATTATTATCATGATTCTCTTCTGACGGTCTTGGAAATCTAGTAAGAGCCTATATTACTTAGCTACAGGTACTTAGCTAAAACCAATATCCAAATCCATGCTAACTAATTACACATAGGATCAAGACGGTGAACAGGAAATCTGCACAAGCCCTTTAATTTCCTCATAGCATTATGACTAGACTTTTAATCAGTCGCATGGCCTTGTGGGCAAAACCACAGGTCGGGGCAAAAAATGCTAATGCAGTCAGCTAACTAATACAGACTGGGTGTAGAATTTAGTCTAATAACTAATTTCGAACCTGAACCCAAACAAACTTGTTCAGTCAAAACAATTGTATTTATTTATAATAACTTTGCTGTTATAGGGGGGGAAAAAATCAACAACAAGGTAATGTTATGTCTCTTGATACATAGCAGATCAACATCCATTCATCGTACATTAATATGGCTTATGTATTTCTGGCCAACTTTTCGAGACAAATGTCAGATGCTTAGCGTGTTTCAGCTGTTTGGCTCAAGTTGCGCTAAGTCAAAGACTGGATTTGTTAGATACCGCAATGAATCCTTTCTTTTCATGCCAAGTCAGCTTCAAATTGTCCTGATTTTAATGGTCTTTACATGAAAAAAAAAAAAACTCAACCAGAATATAAGGTACGGTTCCTAACATAAATATTACAGATAGAAGTGAAGTCACAGACAGAGATGGAAGACGAGATAATACACAGAGACGTATTAAAAAAAGATCGAGTAGCGAACATGTCCAGACGCTAACCAGAGTTCAGGACTGAACCCTGAAGTCGTTTAAGATCACACTTTTTTTCGTCACATCCGAATTCCTTTTCCACTTGTCCCCATTAGAGAGAAATGATCCTACACTTGGCCATACAGGGCTGTATGTGTATTTATGGTCATTATGTGTTTTCCCATCTGTTGCACAGTGACTCAGCGTGTTCTTCAACACTTCTTCAACACTACTTTATCTAACCGCACTGAATTCCTCACCATATATGAGAAAAACGACGCAGCTTCACCATGACCCCTGTTTAAGTGTAGTTAACTTGGATGCTAATCTGTACTATGAAATGAGCTTGACAGCTTTTTGAGTGCTCATTTTGTGAAGATTTTTTTTTTTTATTCATGAGATGATATCCAGCAGAGGGTCCTCACTAATTTTTAAGATAAGACTGACATCTAGTGGACTTTAGAGGTTGTTGTGTGTAAATAGAGTTAAAAAGATTTAACATGAAAGTAGAGTTAAAAAGAAAAAAAACTGATCTTAATGATTTTTTGTTAAATTTCCTTTTGTTCAAATTGAATTTAATTCCATTTTATATTTATTTTAAGTTTTTTTATTCCATTTTATTCTTTTTTTTTCATTTTTAGATTTTTATTCCATTTTTAGTTATTATACCAATAAAGGGTTGTACAGTATTATGTAACACTGTCAAGCTACTTCTTATGTGCAGTGAATAGTAAATAGTAAAAATAAAACCAAAACTAAAATTAAACTAGAAATATAGGAAGGAAATACAAATAATTAAACATGATTGTACATAAAAACAAAGAATTAAGTATAATGCAAAGGCATATAGTAGAAATGGAAAGTTAAACTAGAAATAAAAATAAAATAAAAAGAAAGTAAACAGTAAAAATTAAATTTAGAACTAAAATTAAACTAGAAATATCAAAATAAGTTATAGGTCAAAAATACTATAAACAACAAGGACAAAGAACAATATAACAAAGAATTAAAGGCAGGAAATAAAAAGTTAAACTAGACATATCGGAGAAATAGAAAGACAATTAATAAACACAACTCTGCAAGAGAATAAACATTGGCATATTTTATTGATTGTTATTGTAGATGATCAGGTAGAACAAAGTGCAAACTAAAGGATGTGCAAATAATATTTTTATATTGCTGTTGTGCACATAGGAAGTAAACTGTTCAGGTGTTCATTAGATACATCCAATGGATCCAATTCAAGTTCTCACACATAATGTCCACTGACTTTGTGTGTATAAATATGGTCAAAAATAGTGGATTTTTAGATCTATATTTAAAATTAAAGTAGAGGGTTGGAATATTCTTACACCAGCATTAGTTACTGTTGCAAACCTGGTTAAGATTTCTGTAAAAGCTGTGGTAAGAACGAGCTATTTGCTGCATGGTGGTTAAAATTTTTGTTCGTTACAATTTTTACTTCCCTAAGATTATTAAGGTCCCTTTGATGAACCCTCAATTTTAAAAAATCCTCTATAGATTTTCAACAGGATTTACATTTTTTTTTTGTATTTTCAAATGTGCTTTTTTTAGAATAGGTGAAGAAACCAAGGTGATTTGGGTTCCTGCAACACTTTCCAAGTGACTTTTCTTATACTTTTTAATTAGTCTGAAATTGTGAATTGCAGACCTGAGATGATTTATTATGGTTCCATAAATTTTACATACGCAGTTGTGTTTAAAATTATGTTTTAAGGTCATTGCTTTGGCTTTGCAGCTTTTTGTTGTTGTTGCTGTTGTTGTTCCTGAGAACTGATAGGAAGCTCCCTCAGTTCAATTCAATTTCACTTCTATAGCACTTTTGACAGTGGACCTTGACTGAAATCAGCTTTCCAAATGTGACATCTGAATATAAATTTCAATATACAATTTAATCAATTTTATCCCTAATGATGAAACCAATGGTGACAGTGCCAAGAAAAATCTAATGAGAAGACAAAAGGAAGAAAGACTCAATCAGACTCAATGGGAAAACAAGTGAATAAATGTAAGTAAATAAATTTGCAAAAATGAATTAAAGAAGTTTATAGTTTTTATTTTTTATTTTATCGACTGTTCACTGATGGACACTTGACTGGTGGAGAGTAGAACTGTTCAGTCCCAGTTTTCCTGTGTCAACTGTTTATATCAGTCACAGTCCAAAGCCCAATTTGTGGATCTTTAGTCTGCCCATCATAGTAATCTTCACTCTGTCAGTGTGGATTTGTTCTCAGGAGCAGGAGATGAGATCTACAAACAGACCAGGTAGAGAGCAGATAGAATAAGGAGGACTGGTATCTCCTGGTATTTTTCAGGTGTAGCACCTGTAGCTCGAATGTGAGAGAGAGTAAATGGTAAAGCTTCATCATCATGAGTATTGTTCAATTATTTGTATTATTTTATATCATTTTATAATTCAGTGATGTACATTTTGCCCTTTGCATGTACAGGCTGTTTTTACCAGCAGAGGGCAACAATCACCTCTGTAATATAATATGGTTCTCTTTAGATTAGTTTTTAGAGACCAGCAGCATGGACAGACTATTAATTTGGGGTGATGTTCTGCTTAGTACTTGAGAGAACTCAGAAAGTTGAAGCACAAGTTTAGAAAATATAAAAGTAAAATGCACTTTTTGTGATATGTGTATGAAAATGAGCAATGAGGGTTAAGTGGGTTATTGTGTAAATAAAATAATAAAAAAAAAACAACATGAAGGTAGGATTATATATTTTTATGTCATTTTTATGTCAAATTTTGTTATTTATGTTTTTGAAATGTTTTTGTTAGTATCAATATTTATTATCAAATATAAGATCTAATTTATTATTATTATTATTATTATTATTATTATTATTATTGTGTTTGACATTAAAAAAATATATTTTTTAATATTTTTAAATATTTTTTAAATATCTAATAGAAATCTAGTGCACTATAGAGGGTGTAGAAAATATTATTACACTTAAACAAAGAGTAGGGAGTCATTTAGGTTTGAGCCACTCTCTAATAAGATTTATTTTTAAGCTACATCTATTATGCAAAAAAAAAAAAAAAAAACCTTGTTATTTTTTTTAGACATGCAACACATCATTAATATGTAGTTGAGGTTGAATGGGTTGAACAGCCTGTTGTGCTTCACTTATTGGATTATTATCAGCACTGGTTCTCGCCATTCTCCTGAGCCAATCACTGCTCATGGAATTCCTAAACCCATCCAATCAGGAGCAGAGGGATGTGGCCCCTCCTCCTGTGTAGTATTAATTACACTGGAGTTTTACAGTTTGTAGTCAGTCTCCTGTATCTGAGCCATTTTTTTGCGTGCTGGTGGACTCACACTTTAACTCTCAACATGGTTGATGCTTTCTGTGCGACCTGGAAACTCATAGACAGCCAGAACTTCGATGAGTACATGAAAGCACTCGGTAAGTTCTTATTATTATTTAAATTTATTGGATTTATTAATAATATGCACATTATTGTTTAATAGTTGTTTAAAATCCATGCCTGGCACCTCAAACTGCTTCAGTTTATCAGTGTTCATTTGTGTTCATTTATTTTTTTGGTCAGGCGTTGGCTTTGCAACAAGGCAAGTTGGAAATGTCACCAAACCCACAATCGTCATCAGCCAAGAAGGGGACAAGGTCATCATCAAAACTCTCAGCACTTTCAAGAACACTGAGATCTCCTTCAATCTGGGAGAGGAGTTCGATGAAACCACTGCAGATGACAGGAATGTTAAGGTTTGTGCATAGAGAGATCCTGATGTTCATTTAGTCCATCCAGTTTTACTTTTAAGATCGTGTTATTGATGATAAATGTTGCTAATTCCACAAAAAAAAAAAAAAAAAAATCTTGTACTTTTAAATTTTTGTACTGTCAAAACTAAATCACAAATGTTATTATATGTAGATAATAATAATAATAATAATAATAATAATAATAATAATTATTATTATTATTATTATTATTATTATTATTATTATTA
>JAOVVF010000002.1:1508254-1523309 GCA_028565595.1 Duopalatinus emarginatus | reverse complement strand
TTTTTAACAAGTACTTTTAGCATAACATGTGTTCGCGATTTTAATTGTAACATTTCACTTTAAAGCCTTATTCATTTACATAGATTAAAAAAATGCAATTCATCGCGAACAATATAAAATTATGAGATTAATCGTGATTAAAAATTTTAGTTGTTTGACAGCCGTAAGAGATATATATATATATATATATATATATATATACTTGTAAGTCAGAAACTTCCAGTGTAAATAGAAATTCCTCAGTCACATCCAAATAAAAAACACAGGAAATGACATACAAAAAGTCTGAATTCTGACCAAAGCTTCATGTTTTATGGAACACACTAAATCAAATAAATCAATTAATCAAAGTAAATAAGCAAAGTAAATTAAAATTAAATAAAATCTCAAAACTCGACCTCTATACCGTCTCCTTTTTCTTTGTATAGACTAAAACATTGAATTAGTTTTGCCGTGCCCACCTGCACCTAACCCAAACATTAGCATGTGGGCTAAATCGTGGTGTCTGTCCAAACATGGGTGGAATTCTATGAGGAAATGTCATTTCGTGATAATTATCATTATCGTTTTATCGCCCAGCTCAACCACAATGTAACTGTGGTGAGCACTTACACGGACATGCTATTAAAGGAACCACCCTGAATCTTGATTTATTTTTAATATTACAGAAGAATCATGGCTGGTCATTCCACAACCAATCCAGGCTATGATTACTGGTCACAATAGAGGTCTGCACTGGGACGCAAATCTTGCGGGAACGGGCGGTTTGCACTTCGCTGTGGGCGGGAATGGGTGGCTAAAACAAAGCACTGCAGGATTATAGACTATAGCCTAAAGGTAATTCCAAATAAATAAAATATAGAGAACGAGAATAGAATATGAGACTACCTTTATTTTATTTAAAAACTACATGAAAATAACGAAATAGGAGCGCTATAACCGACAAGTGCGTCAAATGCCATGCAGGCCAAAAAAACATACCACATTATTAATTATTATTAATATCCTATATTAGGTTTTCTCCTGCAGGACGGGTGAAGACACAAAATCAAAGCATCTCTATGAATGTGCGGGAATAATTCTCATAGCTTCGGGGGTTTGAGGTGGGAATGGAATATTTATTATCCTGTGTTTTCAGTTTGTCTTGCTTTAACGTCTGCATATTTACTCCCTTTTTTTTCTTCTTTTCTGTCCGAAGTATCAGCACGCCAGGCTGTTTAAGTTAAGTTTACCATTAAGCCTTTGATAGTGTTTGAAAATCACCTGACCCTTCCCTGCCTTGCCCTTGACACCAGATTGTGTTTTCTACTTACTTGTTTGCCTGGACTTTGTAAATAAACCAGCGCTTGCATCCACCAACCTGCTCCGACAAGCCTATCTTTAAAAGATATCGTACTTCTTATCCATTCACAAGCTACTTTTTAATGTTGTGGAATGTAAATATAAAGCTGGACATTTGCTCACTAGCCTAAATTGTTTCTCTTCCTTGACATTATTAAGATATATCGGACACTGGAGACTCCTTCTTATTGCCAAATAAACGTCTCCTTTAGAAGTATAACACAGAATGTTTGTAGTTGTTACTATAGAAGTGATAAAGAATTAGAATAAGTGCATTTCTATGGCGTCAGATCAATGTCAAAACTAGGGGGCGCAAAAACACAAGGTGAAAAATATAAACCTGCGAGTTTTACCAGTTCGTGCGAGTAAATATTCCTCCCGCGAGCGTAAAAGTGAAACTCGTGAGCACAGAAAGAAGTCGTGCGTGTGTGTTTATCATTATATCGCGCTTAAAACACCTTTTTTGCATTCTCGAATTTTGGATGGGGGTGGTTTTGACAGTTTGGGGGCGGGCTTATGGCCGTTTCTGTCAGCAAATGCTATTGGCTGATGGCTCCTGGCGTTGTGGCTGACCGCACAGTATGAACAGCCCTTCTCCGGAAGACAAACATGGCAGACGACACTTAAGTTGGTTATTTACTCGCAGCTCCTGATTCGATCCAGACGTTAGCGTTAGCTCCTTAGTTAGCTTCTTATTCGCAGACTGAAGTTAGCTCCGCATTCCCAGATCCAGATTCAGTCAGCCGCGGTGAACGAAACGGAGTGTTCAGGTGTACACATTGTTTTACCGCTTCACGGACAAATAAAAAGCACTTCTGGGAATACAGAGCTAATTTCAGTCTGCGAATAAGAAGCTAACTAAAGAGCTAACGCTAACTTTTACGCTCGCGGGAGAAATATTTACGCGCGCGAACTGGTAAAACTTGCAGGTTTATATTTTTCACATTGTGTTTTTGCGCCCCCTAGTTTTGACATTGATCTGACACCATACATTTATATAACATTTACGTCTTGCAGGTAGAAATACAGTCAGAGCTACTGTTACGGAAGACTTATCAGGTAATTTAAGGGGTATGTATAAATGCCTACAATATGGGGTTATTTTTTTAATGTTTAAAGTTGACAGTTTTTTTTCCCATAATGCATCAGATCGTTCAGAGAAACATAGTCATTATCTTCCAAGTTGAATAGACGCTTTCAATTCCATCAAGCAAACCTGCAGCACTTAATAATACCCGTAATAATTCCCTACCTTTGCCCATATATTCCGTGACGATGTAGATCGGCTCTTCAGAGACGACAGCGTATAGCTGCACCAGCTTATCATGTCTCAGCTTCTTCATGATCTGAGCTTCCTCCAGGAATGACTCAGGGGACATGGTGCCTGGTTTCAAGGTCTTCACTGCCACTTTCGTGGTGCCGTTCCAAGTACCTGCAATTTATTGGGAAGATTGCAAGATCTGATTAATGACCTGACACACGGAGATGAAAATCCTCTCCTGCTCTTCCCTGATGCGTTTACGAAGGCTGTGAATAAATCACCTGTAATTCGCGTCGACGGTATTTAACTGGACACGCGCTTCAGAGATTAAGCCAAAGCCTGGATTAAACCAGTCAGCGGAGATTATTCACTGACAAATCTTACTCAGCTTGGCTCGGACCCGTCGAAACTAATTAATACGCACCCATCCAGACCTCTCCGAACTGGCCGTTCCCCAAGCGCTTGATGAGCTGAAGTGACTCCCGGGGGATTTCCCACACGTCTTTGGTTTTGACGGACAGATCGGCAAGGCGAGGCATGCCTTTGTGGCAAGGGACTATCAGTCGACAGCACAACCCTGCGGCCCTCGCTGCACAAACAAACAAAAAACAAAAAGCGAAGGTGTGCTGTTAGAATCGTCGCCAAGATGTAGACAATAATGGCTGCTCTGTCTGAAAAGTGGCATGCATTTATATTATTGTATTAGGTCAGTTGACTCCAATTTACCAGAATAATGGTGAACAAGCTGTTGCAGAGTCTCAAACTGAGCCCGGGTGGTGATGTAGTAGCCTCCGTTGTCAAGCTTGCGGATCTTATAGTGTTTCACGTGATCGCCCTTGACATCATCCCAGTCCTGTATGGATAAGGAATACGCTCCTGAAAAACAGAAGGAGAGGACGTAAGACATCAGATTAGGTAGGATGGAGATACGCATCAATAACGGTGTCAGTACTGGATATTCCGCCATAGTCAGTGTTCTTGTGTACAGGCATTTTCCGCCAACATCAACACCAAAAGCATTAACGCTAAGTTAAGGAGAGCTCAACTGAATGATTGTGGTTCAACTGAAAGATCCCAGCACCACCAAACTGCCACGACTGGCTCCATATACCTTTACCTGCTCCCGTTTTTTGCTTTGAATAAAAGCGTGCGCCAAATGAGCAACTGCCAAAGACTTCCACAACCAGTTTGACTTTGCACATTGTCGGTTGAACGCGTTGGATCTGTTTATAGTAACATCTACGCTGTCCGCAAGGCTACACCCAACCCCCACCTTGGCTACCTCAACCATGTCTCTGTTATGCTAATGCTGTAATACAGACCACTGTAAAAAAAAAAACAAAACAAAAAAAACGTGTCAAACCGGTTTTGAAACCGGTGGGAATCTAGCCTGGAGGCACCGTGTTGAGCACACCAACCTGAAACGTGTTCAGGAAAGCTGCTATCTGGTGACTCCAACAATGATTAAGAGTAAACAACATCTTGTGTCACAAACCAGGTAGACCATGGAGGTAAAGATAGTACTGGAAACCCTTGAGATCAGATAAATAGGCAGTCTTCAAGACAGCATGATAACATGTCCTGTCCTAGGCCATTAAAAAAAAAGCCAAAGTGCTCCAATGAACAGAAAGTGCTTTCAATACTCTCTTATGAGCGGTACCCCTCAGGGCTGTGTGTTCAGTCCACATTGAATTCTCTGACACTTCATTGTGTTGTGGCCTTGCGTAATAATGAAAGTCAGCAAACAGAAGGCAAAGCAGAGCAGCTCAAGGATCTGGATCTGAATGTGGATCGGGCAAAGGATTTTATCCATATTCATGCGACTGTCCATTCATATTGCTGAGGACATCACCTGCACGTTTAGAGAGAAAAAGTCTCCTAAAGATTCTACAGGGGGCAGAGGTGGGTACAGTAGCCAGAAAGAGTATTGTTACTCTGGAACAATATAACTCAAGTAAAAGTCACCCAATTCATCCCCCAATTAATTACTCGAGTAAGAGTCAACAAGTACTTAGTGAAAAAACTACTTAAGTACTGAGTAACTGCTGAGTCCGTCTTTGTTTAATAATCAGGACGTCAAATAATACACCTGAATGCACCAAAATATAAAACAGCAATGAACAAACTCCAAAGCGGAGAATTTCTCTCAAACAAGAAAAATAATCAAAAATGTAATTTTTAAAAATTAAATTCAACTTTTCCACCGGTGTTTACCGCGGGGATTCCGTGTGACAGCTCGGCTCCGTTTGATTGGTGAACGTCGCTAGTCGCTACATTTGATTGGGGGGACGCGGTCATGAAGTGAGCCTCTGTCAGAAGTCTCAACAAAACAAAACAAAGAGGTCACACATTGGACGGATCAATAAAAATAAGTAGCCAAAGTGCTCCAAAAAGCCCAATAACCAGAAAGTCTTAGACTACATTCTTGACTGAAAGCACTTACACAGTCCACATAGAAAGTGCTTTCAATACTCCCTTATGACCAGTGCCCCTCAGGGCTGTGTGTTCAGTCCACATCGAATTTTCGGACACTTCATTGTGTTGTGGCCTTGTGTAACAATGAAAGTAAATGTAGCACGTTACTACCCACTTTTAAGAGGGGGGTCTATAACAAGCATCCTAAGCCTGTCTTCCTGATATGGGAACTACAGGATTCAACAAAGGAAAGTGAAACAACGTAAGCAAGGTCTTAAAACCTTAAAACTCCTTACCATGAGGATCTGAGGACCGGTATGTTATGCAACCTTATGCAACGTCACAATGTTTATTTCCGTCCAGACATGCAAGAGTCGAAATACTCTGTAAAGTCTTCTCCAGCAGATCCCAAAGGCTTTTAATAGGGTTAAGATCAGGACCCTATGGTGGTGTCCAATTCATTTCTGAATCACTCTTTCGCAATTTAAGCCCCTGACATCGGTGACCTGGAGTTATACCCGTGCCATCAGGAAAGAAATAATCCATCGATGTTATAACCTGGTCATTATGATTATCGCTGAGCCCTGACCTGAACAGTTAACGCAACCCCAGCTCATAACCTTCCTCCAAAGGCTTCAAACCAACATGGCGAGTTTTCTTGGCTAACATTTTTGACGATGTGATATTTTACTGCACAGGTTAGTTACCTTTAGTGGTTTCACTTTCCCTGATGAGAAAAGTGCCCCGAGGATTTCCATTAGACAGCAGCTGCCGTTCTGCATCCTTACGCCCAAGTTTCCCAAAGTACCAGCTGCAAAAAAGTAAAGAGACGAATCAGTTCAACAATTAAGCGTTAAATGCCAATGGAATTGACTATTATCTTGGGAAATGGCAGGTTTTACTAATTATCCAGAACAGGTCTGAAACTAGACCTAATTTGCTATACAGGTTACAAATCACAGTGCATTATGGGTATTCTGTACCCATTTCTGAAGCTAGTAAAGTGCCCTTTATAGTCCTGACTAGACTTGGAAAAAAAGGCAGGTTCTCAAAATAGTGCACTACACTGTGAACAAGTGGTTTGGGTTGATTTTGTTTTTCCAGAGTGCACAAATTGAACTCACTCTTCGGCCTGGATCGAATCTACTGGAGCCACGTAATTGCTGGGTATGTATCCTGTTCCACCTGTAGTGAGGGAGCGTGCCTCCCACCAGTCTCCCTCCCTGTAGGACGGCAATAGAAATACAAATTACGGTATAAATAAACTGGATATCAGAAAGACGGTGTGGTACACAGTCGCGGGACCTGGCGGAGATCTGCTGAGCAGGAGAACAGACACGAAACTGCTTCTGTTTAGGGTGCGACACAACCTATGCTAGCCGTGCTAGCTTGCGACTGGATTTCTCATCTGGTCGCTTAAACCAAAGTTATTACATAAGCAGAATGGCTAAATGTGAAAGAATAAACAGCAAAATAAAAATAGTAGTTGGAAGGGTGTTATACTCACGTGCTGTTGAGAATTTGGAATTTTTCCCCTTTTCTGAAACTGAGATCATCTTCCGTCCTTGCCTCGTAATCATAAAGTGCTACAAAGAGTGTAACTCCTGCAGACGCCAAAGAGAGAAGGCGCAATTTTAAAAACACACCGTCCTACAGACGCAGTATTGTCTTTATTACAGCATGGCTTTGTTTAATAGGTTTCAGTAACACCGGCTCTAAAGTAGGCCAAGATTATGTTAATACACAAGTGCTCATAGGTTATCATGTGTTTGCTAACTAACTATTTCTCAGGAACCGCTATTGTGCATACTAGTAATAATCTACTAATAATAAAAAACGTTATTTAGTTTCGTTTTTTTTTTAAGACATTGCTTCGTAATGGTCGGTAGAAAACTAGCGTATTAACACAAAAATCCGGGATTTGAATTAGTCTGCTTTATTGCACAAGCTGCGTTTATTGTAAATAAACCAATCAGAAGTGCAGAACCGTAAGTCCTCCAGGCAGGCAAGAACATAATGCCTTGCATTTAGTAGCATAAATTTTCTACAACAGCAGCAAAAAATCGTGGAAATTTAAAACTTGTTCATACACACCTGAGTCTCTTCGTGGACAAAATCAAAAAATTTTACAGTTATAATGAACGTCACCTGTTCCGCCACGTGAGCGCAGAGTTCCCGAATGTGATGAGCTGTTGACTCCTCCGAACACCGTCACGGTCCCCTGACTGACGGGCGCGTGGAAGTTGTTGTAGTTGGGAATGGCGGTGACCCCAAAGCTGGGGTAGTGTTGGGGCGTCGGGTTGGCCCCATAGCGGTACCCAGCGTGCTGGGAAACACTCGTCTCTCTCTCATCTGTCAGTTTGGTTGCCTCTTTGTCCTTACATTGTACACAGCCCATTATCTAGATTCTGATTGGAGGAGAATGAAATGAATGGTAATTTACAGTAGAGCTATAAATGACTCTGTACAAAGAAAGCATACTGTGATTATACACAACACTTCACGTATGACCTTAATTAGCATTTTTACTTTGATCGCGTAAATGAAAGCGGCAATTGACCACCAACATGCCTACACACAAGGTTGAGGGTTTTTTCTTTATATTGGACTGGAGTACTTTTGGAACAGGTCTAGCAGATGAAAAAAACAAGCTCCTGGTTGATTTTTATTCTGATTTAAATAGCTGCCAAGATCTTGTTTTTAAAGGCAATGAAATCTGATAAATTATCACAGATTCAATAAATATCATAAAGATGGTCGTAAAGAGTGATGATTAAAAAAAAAGTGTGTTCCCAGATTAGCCTAGCAAATTAGAAATACGTGCACACCACACATACTAGGATAAACTTCTATGTGGTTTATTTATATTGTAAACACAAACAACGAGATTGCAATTACAGTTAAAAAAAAAAGATGTTCCGCAACTTAAACATGTTTCTACATTGATGGTATCTCAATCAGAAGTACGTTTCTAGCACCTCAAAATTTGAATGGACAAAAAGTGTGAAAATCAATTTAAAAAGGCGAATTTTGCACACGTGCAAAAAAACAGAGTGTCTAGTTAACTGTCTGTTATTATTAAGTATTAAGTTATGAATTGTAGACTCAGTACAAAAACATTTTAGATTACTAAACATTACTTTACCAAGAAATTTAAGACGCTTACAGAAATAACAATCAATAAACTGTGTAATCTGTTCCAGTGAATATTTAAGAAAAACAGTTGTCACAACTACAACTGACATTTTCTTTCATTTATTATTGTTTACTGCACATTGTAGTATTTTTCTTCCATGCAGTTAAGGTTTCATTTTTTAAAGTTAACTTTTTAATGTACGTTTTGCAAGACTTTTGCACAGTACTGTGTATTGATTAATAGCACATAAGATTTTTACATCACCTTAAAAAATTCTAGATTCATCTACAATAAATTTTCCTGATGTGTTGGTAAAATCTGCTTATTAACTGAAAGTAAAGTTTTCAGAAAAACCCACAGTTAAAAAACAATCCTTTTACAGTTTTTACATTAAAATTGACAGCATTTCCCTGTATTTTACAATGACAATAAAATTGCATTAAAATTACAGGAATACACTGTTTATTGAAATATTAAGCAAATTATTAAAAATCTGTATAAATGGAATACAATAAATATCAGTTAAAAAGATATTTTTACCTCCTTTAGATGATATTTTTACCAAAACTAACCATAAAAATACAGTATTCTATATTGAGAACAGTAGAATCACTTTCTGTAATTTACTCAAAGTAAAAGTAACCTACATTTACCTTACATTAACTCTATTTTTATGGTTTGCTTTTATGTAAAATGGTCTTATACTTATGTTATTACCTTTTGTAACAACAGTAGCAGTTAAGCCATAGGGTTGAGGTTGAGAAGCCAGGCTCGTGAACAGAAAATCCCTGGTTTAAAAAAATTACTGGGTTTTAATTTACCTATGAGTTGTTTTTACCCTACAGTAATGTTATTTATAGTTTTTTTATTGTAGTTTTTTGTACAGAGATTTTCTGGTTCTCCTGCCCCCCTGCTGCCATTAAATATAAATAATGATATTTTACAGGTTTTTTAGGCACATTTCTAAACGTTTCACATTTCTACATAATTGCACAAAATAAATTTGTGTCATATTAAATAAATATCAAATAACTACTGATCAGAGTGACTTTGTAAACTTTTATAGTGTATTTAGACAGAAATCTGATTACGATTTTGCAAGAAAACAATTTTTTTAACGTTTAAATTTTCATATTTAACTGCCTTACAAATGCATAAAAATAATGGCACCTTGTTGACTGAGATTTTCTCCAATATCTGATGTGAAACACCTTAAAGTCACCCTTGGTTAGTATTTAGCGTTCAGTAACTGGTGTAAATATAGGAGTAGGGAATGAAAGCTTCGTTAACATTTAATCAGTTCATTTCTGGTAATGAATATCATTATATCTATACACCACAGTATCCTTCACCAAAACACAGCCTGCTATTGGTACATTACGCTAAGTTATGCTAAAGCGCACAGGCAGAATAGCATCTCAGTGGATCTGAATGTAAAGGTTTTCAACATTGAAACTCATACAGACTCATTTTGACATGAAGGACATAGTTTTTTTGTTTGTTTTTTAACTGTACATGTACAACCAGTCTCTTAGCATACCAGATAAATGCCTGTACTCTTCTACTTTTGGTCCCTGAATGAATAAACCACATGGGCGAGGCTGGGCAGCACCAACACTTTGTCACGTTGTTCCGGAGCGGATCCAAGTTATGAATTTAGCACACAATAGCAGGCTTTGCTACTACTCCGGGGCTACTATCGTAGCGTAGCCCTTAAAGGCGCAGTTACTCAGACGCTGTAGAAGCACCGATGGCACTGTAGGTTGGAAAAGTGACACATGCACACACAAAACGCTAACAGATGTCTATTAGACATACCGCGGCGAGCACTGGGGCACCACAGCCGAGTATTTGCATTCCATTCAATTAAAGATGGAGTAGGAACATCTACGATTGGCTCCTTCCAAAACCAGGCCTGAGAGAGAAAATAAGAGAGTGGGCATGTTTATTCTTTACGCACATGTGGGCAACATGGCAAAATACTACATCCTTAAATACTTAATATAGTTAAACATTTCCGCATTTCTAACTTTGCTAGACCATTAAAAAAACAGCCACATTTCAATAACTAACCAAAAAGGACAAGTGTAAAAAAAAAAAAAAGTCATATTAAAGTGCATAAAGATGTAATATCACCATCATATTGTAATCGTATCAACTTTACATATACAGGGATCAGGCATAAGATTAACACCACCTTCGATCCATCGAGGAATGGACTCCACAAGACCGCCGCGGTATCTGGCTCCAGATCTTTTCATAGAACCAGACAGGTTAGTCCTCAGTGAGCATTAGGAGCCTGTGATTTTGTTGCTGGTTAACCAGTTGATCATTTTTTGCGTCAGATTATCACATTTTAGTCAAAACCTGCCCATTTTTCCAGCTTCCAACAAAGTTAGCTTTGAGAACTGACCAATTGCTGCGTAATATACCCCACCCCTTGACAGGTACCACCTGTATGTATGGCTGATCGACGTACACATGCTATAGTACAATCTAAAGATCTGGGATATTAATGCAATGATTCCGAGATGAAAATACAGACACAATATTTTTATTTTTAGCCACCATCTAGACCAGGGGTGGGCAAACTTTTTGACTCGCGGGCCACAATAGTTTCTAAAAATTTGACAGGGGGGCCGGGCCAGAATAGAAGGATGGTGTGTTTATGTGAATTGTATTGTAATGTAAATGTATTAATGTAATAACACAGTAGATAAACTCCCATTCCCAATTAACCTTCGGAGAAAGGCTTACTAGCCTTCGCTAATTTGAATGCTAGCAAAAAAACTTGTCTTGGTACTTGACTCTTAAATCGCAGTTTGTCTGTAATTTTTGTTTTTACCGAGTCTGTAGATTAGCCAACAATATCCGAACCGTCGCCGCCTCGTTCTTGTGTAGAATGTTTGCTAGCGTAGTTAGCATGTTTTGTGGCTAGACGAAACAAAGAGAAAAACACTGTTTTGGACTGGTGTTTACCAGAAAACAGCAGATTGTGTCTGTAAAAACAAAGCTTCGTTAAAATTCAGAACACTGCTTTCAAGTCTGGATGTCAGAAATATACATTTTATGAAACTCTCAGCCTGTGTATGCTAATTACAAACGTTTTGTGCGTGTGTTTTTAATACGCTAAGATTTAGGTTTATCCCACTGCTAATCTGGTGGTAACTTAGCGGTTTGTAATTTCTCATTTGAGTATATGATACATGTTTTACTACAGACAACACTGTAAACAGAGAATTTAGGAATAAGACCTTGTTAAACTGTTTGTATTCAATTGTAAACTGTAGTTGTACAAAGACTCGCTTTGGTGGTTTGGTCATATTTCACCTTCTTTATAGTTTAACGATTCGTCTTTTACGTTATTCCTGAGGTGTTGAGCAGTTTTCAACATGCCCGGCTGTCACTACTTACTGGACTTTTCAAATATTCAAATATTTTTCATTTTCGTAAAAAGTAACGCAGATCAGTTCTAAAAGTTGTTTTGTTGGAAGCAGAAAAAATGGGCAACCATGAGGGATCTAACTGACTTTGGCAAGTACCGAATTCTAATGGCTTGATCACTGACTCAGAGCATCTCCAAAGCAGTAGGTCTTGTGTGGGTGTGTCCCAGTATACAGTGGTTAGTACCTACCAAAATTGGTCTAAGAAAGGACAACCAGTAAACCAGAAACAGGGTCATGGATACCCAAGGCTCACTAATGTGCATAGGAGTTTGAAGGCTAGCCCATCTGGTCCGATCCCGGAAAAGATCGACAAAACATCCGTGGAGTCCATATGCTGATGAGTCAAAACTGTTGACTTAACGTTAAGTCAAGTTTGACTTAACGTTATGGATGATCGGTGTATACTAGTAGTTGTTGCAGTAATAGTTAGTGTAGTATTAGTAAATCTGCAAAGTTGTCAAAGTATTTATAACTTAAATATGCTAAATCTTCTGCATTGTGAGTAATAAACATAACTGTGATTGTTTTGTACTGGTTTATGCAATTGACAATGTTTAAGCTATAATAAACACAGTAACAATTCTAGCAATTCTGATGTTATATGTTACTTTACTAGTCATGTGATGTTACATCACAGTTTATAATAATTGTTATGGTACATGACATGGGATTTTTTAGGACCACTTACATTTTCTATAGATAGATAGATAGATACCTGAACAGTGTAATTTTTCAACCAGTTCACCTATTTTTTTTACATCCCAGTTCACTAAAGCAACCTTAAAATGCAACCATTAAAACACGTTACTAATAGCAAAAAAAAAAAAAATCAATTTTTGTATTGAAATTATTTTCACATCCTCATACACCAAGTATAACTAAGTGTCCTGAAAAACGTTTATAATTACATATTTAAAGTAAGACATTTTAAACACGTGTTTTTGTTAAGTCCTTCGTAACAGCCCATGTGCACAAAAATATGATCATTATAATTCCCCCTGGACCACTTTCTTTTTCTGTAGAACTACCTATTTTTTTATTTCCTCACTGTTTCTGGACTTCATTTCATGTCTGTATTAGCAGATTTTGAGCTTCTTTCATAGAGCCTCTAAAAATAGTTTATGGTTCATGAGGTTAGGTGGGAATAACGAGCGGCTAAATTTAAAGCTTTCGCTGTACGATAAAGCAGCATGGGCCGTGATGCGAGTCCAAGATGTTTCCCTGTGCTTGTAGCTGAGGGTAGAAAATTACGGCATGGAAATCAAAACGTTAATTTGCAGTCCACTGGGCTAAATAAGCAACTCTCCGACATACTTTTTCATCTTATAAAAAGACACGCTTTTAATTTGCCTGTGAAAAGCATAACAAGTGTTTTCTTTTTTTGGATTTTTTTTCCATGTTTCATCTTTATGAGTGAACTCCTATATACTCCAATGGGTATATAAAAGAGTTTTTTGTCAGTGGATTGCTTCCATTATTCGCCTATCCCTGTGTACCTTTAACCTTTGCCAGATTATTGCTTGTCACACTACACTAGAAATCTAGGTTATCCTTTAACGATAGCCCTGTGATTTAATGCTTACTTTCTCTTCACGTCCTTAATCACCGATCTGCGCTCGTGATGAAAACAACCCTGTGTTCGACGTTAGCTTGAGGTAGTCTTTTTTACAATTTGCCATCGTCTCTACTGTATTTACGTAGCTGTCCTGTGAGGTTTGCGTAACCTTATTCCGTCCTAATATTAGTAGATTTAATCCATGCGCCATAGCAATGGCGAGATGTTTTTCAGAATTTAAAACATAATAAGAACTTCTTTCATCAGCCGTCTAGGGCAGACATGGGCAAACTACGGCCCGCCAAATTTGTCCGGGTTATATTATTAAATTAAATTTTATTATAATTAAACCCTTCATTTCACCTTTTCCCCAATAGATGGCGCACTCCAAAAACATTGACCTTTGTTTGAGTGTGACGTGTTACTCTCTACTTCACTTTTCGCTTCGCTTTGCAGTTTGAGCCCTTCAGTAAAAACGAGCGGACCGAAGAAAAAAAAAGTACACAGGTCGTGCGGAGTGTTTAATAAAGAGTGGACAACAAAATATTTTTTCGCTGAAGTCCGATCAATGGCTGTATGTCTGAGATGCCTAGAAACTGTAGCGGTTTTTAAAGAATACAACATCAGCCGTCATTTTGCCACAAAACATGCTAACTATGCTAGTAAACGTTCTACGCAAGAACGGACGGCTACGGTTCAGAGATCGATGGCTTATTTACAGACTCAGCTATTTTTTTTTCACAAACAAATTGCGATTCAAGAGTCAAATACCAAGGCAATTTTTTTGCTGGCATTCAAATTAGCAAAGGCTAGTAAGCTTTTCTCCGAAGGCGAATTTTTAAAAGAATGCATGGTTGAGACAGAAGGTCTCTTGAGTCCGGAGAGCAAACGGGAGTTTATCTACTGTGTTATTAAATTAACAAACGTGGAAAACAATTTTTACAATGAACCCTGAACACTGATGGTTTGGTTCCTGTTAAAGACCAAATCTTTTCATGTAACGGTTTTTACATTTCATTTATATTAGTTCACATAAACACACCATCCTTCTATTCTGACCCGGCCCCTTTTAGAAATCATTGTGGATTCCCGCGAGTCAAAAAGTTTGCCCACCCCTGGTCTAGGGTACCACTGACACTCAATATCGTCGCGTTAGCACCGAGTAGCGTCATAGTACACGTTATAAAAACAAATCTCAGCTCACAGCTAAAGAATTCTTTGACAATGTGTGATTGTTGTCCTTATGAGCCCTGAACTATTCCTAAAGTTACATTATATCAAGTGAAAGATACATACTGAAGGTACACCACTGATAAGAAAAGATACAGTGTACAGTTTAGGCTATGTGATACGACAATGGAATATTGTCAGTCATAATGGATCGTATATCATATCTTTCCTAAATGTGCTTTCTTTTAATAGATTTATTTACAATCTGACTCAAAGTGGCTGATCTGAGACTGAAAGTCAAAGTGAAGTACAATTTTTTAGCCACTGTGCAGTGGAATTTAACCCATCTGTGAAACACACACATACACGCTAGTGAACACACACTAGGGGCAGTGAGCAGACATTCCCAGAGCGGTGGGAAGCCCCAATACACTGCACCCAGGGAGCGGTTAGGGGTTAGGTAATTTGTTTAAGGGCACTTTAGTCAAGTCTCGTCAGTTGCGGGATTCACAACCTTGGTCACAAGGCTGGTTCTGTAACCACAAGACTACAGCTGCCCTGTAGTAAACTGTAAGTTAATCTTTGCTAAATGTTAACATTTTTTATGCCTTGTAATTTTTTTTTATTTGTAAAAAATAAATGAGTAAAGATTTTTTATATAATAAATAAATGTAATAAAGTCAGTAAAGATCAGTGAACTGACCTGCTGATGTGTCCTTATCTCAGTGTTA
>JAOVVF010000002.1:1464876-1480026 GCA_028565595.1 Duopalatinus emarginatus | reverse complement strand
ACTTTAAAGCCTTATTCATTTACATAGATTAAAAAATGTGATTAATCACGATTAACTATATGAAATTCTGAGATTAACTGAGATTAAAATTTTAAATCGTTTGACAGCCCAAGTATTTACACATAACTAGGAACACCACTCAGAACCTGTTGTTTTAGATGCTCTGACCCCGTCATCTAGTCATTACTATTTGATTCTTGTCAAAGTCACTCAGTTAAGATTATTTTGTTACAGTGACAAATAAGTGACAAATAATTACAGGGTGGGATATTTCAGGCAGAAAATAAGCAGTCCAATCTCAAAGTAATTGTGTTGGAAGTAGAAAAAATGGGCAATGGACAAGGACCAAATTGTGATGGATAGACAACTGAGTCAATGCACCTCTAAAATTGCAGGTCCTGTGTGGTGTTCGCGGTATGCAATGGTTAATACCTACTACTGGAAACTACTGCTACTAATGTGTTGGTGCAAGATAACACAGATTATACCATAGAGCTGTGGTATCTGTGGTATTTGTGGTAATTTCATTTAAATTTTCATTTTAATCAATGTAATACATACAATACTTACAATGTAATATATATATACACACACATTGAGGACACTTTAAACTCCAATCAGGTTTAATAGAACTGCAGGAATGAAGAAAATGATTTTGTCCTTCATAAGGATGATTTACAGTCCTGTGTCAGGCAGAGGTAATTGACCACATTTGATCATTAACATTTCTTGTTAAATAGTGCAGCACATTTTTTCCACATAAACCAACTATGAGCTATTAGTGAATTTCTTGCTTACAGAATCTTGGCTAAACAAATTACATGACAAAATTGAGATAACAGTTACAGTTATTGCTTCACCATTAAGAACTACTTAATAACTTTAATTGACACATCAGTTGGAAATGTTTTTTTTTTACTTTGGCACCTCAGTTATCTTATCTTATCTTATCTTATCTTATCTTATCTTATCTTATCTTATCTTATCTTATCTTATCTTATAGAACAATAAACTACACAATACAAGATAAAGAGCATGTGTGCAGTAGCGTGTGCAATGATGCAAGACGATTTACAATAAATACACAAAACAATATACTATAAATACACAAGACAGTTTGAAATACTATGAGCAATAAACAATAATTACAAGGAGGGGAACAATGCACTTAGCTCACCAGTAGTGGGAGCAGTAAGGTGCAGTTGTGTGCATTTTGGTATAAATGTAAACATTGTGAACACTTTTATTAAATTTAGCAGCAGTATTGACGTTATCTGGTTGGACAAACATTAGCAGTAGATATGTAGACAGTTTAAATTGTGATTGTGTGTATTTCTTGGTGATTTTAGTATTTCTCAGTGATTTACGTTCTACTAAATAAATGCAATATTTCATGATTAGAAAACGGCAGTAGCTGAAGTATGGTTTGGTTTTTTATTCATCCACTCAGTTCTGCTACAGTATTTTTCAAGTGTTCTATTCAACCCACTGAAATATTTGCTAGGCCAAAAACCCAGACATAAGCCATGATTTCTAACCTGATCCATAATTAACTGTGTGCTGAACTTACATATGGGATTCCCAATAGCCATTTACACCTGCATGTTCTCACTGCAGACCAAAGAACAAAAACCAAATGATCACACAGATCCATGCAGCTTATCTGGAACACTGAGACCAAAGTAGTTAATACCAGTCCAGATTACGGGAGTTATCAGTTCCTAAACAGAAAGTGTGAATTGGCAGAGTATCGCTTTACAATCAGAGGCAGATTCTGAATGAGGACAGACACAGAGTCCACTGTCTCTCCGTTAAAAAAAGGAATGTAAAACAAAGGCATGGTTGAAAAAGAGCTGCACTTTTCCAGCACTGGGAACAATTCTATCACAGTATTCATCAGTGAAATGAAAAACAAAATACCAAATGACTTCACTGAAAAATGTGTCACAGAATGTCAGAGCCTTGGGGACAGCAGGAATCCATATCCAACCAGCACTTAACTAGATGATTAGGACATTGTAACATTCATTGATTCATTCATCTTCAGTTGCCACTTCTTCTTAGTCAGAGCAATGGCTCCGGAGCCTATCTAAGAAATACTGGTCCTGAGGCTTGAATACTCAAGGAATACATGCCAGTCAATCATACTTATTCATACCTAGGGGCAAGTTAGGGTAATCCACCTTCCAGGATCTCTTTGGAAGAAATCCATAGGACACAGAGGGTGCAAATTGAACAACCTGAGCTTACCCTTGAGGTAAAAAGGTATATTTTAGTTATGATTTTGGAATTATGAAATTGTACTACACCAATAATAAAATATATTTAAAGATTAAGTTACACTCTTCTAATAAAATTTAAGTATATTTGTCTGAGCTGCCAAGTTGAACACTAAAACACATTAAAGTATGCTTAAATTATTCTTTTACTACTACTGTTGTTCTCATTAATCACATACTTACTATGTCAAGTTGTTTTAAGCACACTTAATGTTAATATAAGAACAGAATTAAAAAATAACATATGAGTAGTTTATTCAATATGAATGAAGTGTAATTTAACATAATTTTAATAATACTGTAGAAGTGATTTAATACAAGTTAACATAACTTTAGTATACATTTTTTTACAATGTGTCACTCAGGTATACAGTACAAATACTTGCACAACAAAATCCAAGCAGCAAAATCCAGAAACTATGTAGAAAAGTTAATCAAGACACAGAAACAACTCACTAGGAAAACTTAATGCTTTCCCTTGAACATGGGAAAACATAGGGTTTAAACAATAGTGTAAAGTTATAAAATACTGGATACAGAAGTCTGTTGGGTTTTGAATTTCTGGAGTTGGGCATTTTTTTGCCACTGTGAACTTGTACTTTGGCTGACAGTCATAACACACAAGGGTAAGGATCATGGAGCTGTTTGAACTGGAAGAATTTATTTATTTATTTACTTACTTACTTACTTAATTATTTATTGTAAACTTATATTTATGTACCATTTATTATTTACATTCACTATTATTTGCATTCATCCCAGCAAACACAAAATGCTCAACTAACATTACTTGTTGGTTCTCATGTAGTTAGTTTTACAAGAACCCTGTCTTACAGTTTAGTGAAATAAGTGTTGTTATGTGAAATGTTGTCAGAAGGTTTTCCAGTGGTTTCTTGTATTGCAGTGGTTACGAGTACATTAATACAACCAAATCAAAACAGTCTCAAAGGTTCCCACATTATGTAATCATTACAAACTATGATATAAATAGAAACAAGCAACTAAAAACTAATTGTATATTTATTTGAACTAAATTATCCTGTCAAACAGTAAAACACACCTTTTAGGAACATTCCAATAACCAAAGAAAAATCCCTAGGAACCAAAACTTGTTAGCTGGATTTCATTCAATAATTAAGTATAAAATCTAAATATACATTGATGTGTAAAAAAAACAAAACAAAAAAAAAACAAACGGTAAACAGCCCCCATATGGCATGGACTCTACAAGCTTGCATAAATATTCTGTAGGCAATGAACACCATACTTCCCGCAGAACGGTCAACAATTCAATAGACTTCTGAAGTGTATTATTTCTGGAATCCTGTCAAAAGATTTTCCAATGGTTTCTTGAAATAGAATGGCTAGGAGACCATTGGTACAACTGAATCGGAACAGTCTTCAAATGTTCTCCAGGTTTTGCAAATGTTCCAACATTATAAAGCAAACCATAGGAAAAGTAACCCTGGAAACCAAAAAGTGTTATCTGGGATTTAATTAAATCATTTAACAAAAAATATAAATATATAATCCACAGACAAATAAAACTGATTTAATTGTATTTCTAACACACCATTCTAAAAAATCTATATTATTTTACCTTCCCTGATGTTGATCTATGAGGCCCTTAGTTTATGTCTTGCAGACCAGCAATGCCTTGGAGGATGTGCCTTTAATTATGGACTAACAAGTTTTGCACCAAACTGCAGGGTCAGGTCGAGGTTTCTTGAAGTTTGAACCTAGTGATAATTATAATTACAAAAGGGTTCTCATGAGAGGAGTCTCATTAGCTGGAACACCAGATAAAACCTGACGAAGGTTTCCTCCTGCAGTCAGGGCATCTTTCATGAGCTTCAACCAATTACCTGTATTAATGTGATTAACAGCTGGGATTAAGCACCAATTTACAGAGGCACATTAGCTAATAAATGCATATGGTTATTCATAAGAAATGGAGCGTACATTATAAACTGAGAGACCATGCTGTTAAACCACTCAGAACATTCTCATTATCAGGATTACCTGCATAGTATGCCTACGGGTTTCTCAGGTTCTTATTTTTTTGGTGATTTCTATTTACAAGTTTAATGTAGAGAATGAGAATGTAGAGTAGAGAATGTCAGACTGGTATTAGCTGACAGAAAGGCTACTGTATCTCAGCTAACCACTCCCTACAAAAGCTGTGAGCAGAAAAACATCCCAGAAAGCACAATATACCAAACCTTCAGGTGGATATGCTACAACAGCAGAAGACCACATCAGGTTCCACTTCTGTCAGACAAAAACAGAACGCTAAGGCTACCGTGGACACAGTCTCACCAAAACTGGACAGTTAAAGATGCAAAAAATAAATAAATCCGGACTGGTTTGGTGGATCTTCATTTCAGCTGAGACACACATATGGTAGGATCAGAATTTGGGGGCAACAGTCTGAATCCATGGAACCAACTTGCTTTGTTGCATCAGTCCAGGCTGGTGGAGGTACTGTAATGGTGTGGGGAATGTTTTATGTTTTCTTGGTACATCTTAGACCTAGGAATACTATTCAATTACTGCTTGAATGCCGCAGTATACTAAAATCTAATTTTTAGTATATTGCTGACCATGTGCATCCCTTTATGGCCACAATTTTCTAATCAATACGTCTGGCAATATAAGGTAATTAGGTGAAAATGAACCATGAACACCTTTCAATATTTGACCCCCCATTCATACAGTGAAACACACATTAGTGAACACAGACAAGCAAAAGTCATCTCAAACTGGTTTCATGAACAGTGGCCTGCCCAGTCACTGGATTCGAATCCAATGGAACACATCCAATGGGATGATTCACAGGATGAAAAAGTCAAGTCAAGTAGTTTTTATTGTCATTTCAGCCATATACAGTGTTGTACAGTACATAGTAAAACGAAACAATGTTCCTCCAGGACCAAGGTGCTACATAGAACAATAAACTACACAATACAACGTAAAGTGCACGAGTGCTAATCATGTGCAATGGCGAAAGACGATTAACAATAAATATATAATAATAATAATAATAATAATATATAATAATATATAAATGATCCTTGAGGTACTTGACATTCACATTTCTCTGCTTTCTCTCATTTTTTTTAAACAGTATGCTACTCTAGGGAGTAAGAGAATATTAAAATATCGTCTATGGAAACAATCCCTAAAGTTCCCTAAAGTCTTCATTAACAAGTACCTGAAAGGCAGAACGGGAATCGACCAGTCTATTTGACATTAGTAGGTATTCATATGGGCTTAGGCTTGTGCTGAGTGACATTTTCCACTTATTCCCTTCAAGGTTTGAACCAAGTTGGAAACACTATGAAGGTCAATTGCGGTGAAAATGGTGGTTGTTATTAATTGGTTTAAGGCTGGAAGCATGAGGCCTTGCCAACACTGTATTGTAAACTGGCAGCTTTTGGAGCTGGATAATAAGTATGGTGGGATGGTGGAGATCTGTTTGAGGACCTTGAGCATCCTAAACCTAGTTGACAGACACAAATCTGGATACTCACTGGTTGTCTAAATGTGTATCCTGCTACTGGCTCATAAGGGGTGCTGGAAACTTTCCCAGTGCTTATTGGCAGGAAAACACCCCAGAACAGATCAGACGATCTTGTTACAATGACACCTTTCAAGGGGTGGGATATATCAGGCAACAAGTGAATAGCCAGTTCTTAAAGTGTTGGAAGCAGGAAAACTGGACAAGCATAAGAATCTGAGTGACTTTAACAAGGGACAGATTGTGATGTCTAGACGACTAGGTCAGAGCAGGTCTTCTGTGGTGAGTCCCAGTATTCAGTTGTCCAATGGTCCAAAGAAGGACATGGGTCATAGGCACCTAAGGCTCATTTGTGTTACTTTTTCCTTTGTACTACATTGTGTATGATCCTCACATTAGGATTATTGGGTATTACAAGAAGTGCGTCAACAGAGTTTGGGTCTAAGGTGGTTGTATAATATTTGCTGTACTCAAAACACAGTCAAAAATCCTGGGTCTGTTTCATGTGTTACATTGGAGGTTCAAGTTATTGACATGCTAAAAAGTAAGGGACGATTATATCCACCAGTTTATCAGTGTGCTACCAGTTAACCTACCAATCAGTGGGTTGGTGGGTTTAAAATTTGTAATAATAATGGGGGATACGTACAGGAAAACACCCCAGAACAGGCATATTCACACCTAGGGAAAACTTAGTATCTTCAACTCACTTAACTGTGGCAGGAGACCGGAGCTCCCAGAGGAAGCCCACACATTCTCCCCTTAGAGAGAAACCATGCATACTCTGCACAGAAACAATGCTGGACTCTAAACCCAGGGAACTAAAACCAGGCCTTTTCTTGCAGTGAGGAAACAGCACTACCGACTATGCCACCATGCCACCCAAGTCCAGATAGTTAGATAGACAAATAACAGCTGTATATCCATCAATACAAAGCTCCTTTCTATTTCTGTTGGATTAAAAATACCCAAATTCGTAAGACACAATGGCAACCCTGGTGGAAATGCATGCCTTTCATTTAAGTAATGCAGTGAAGTGTTTAACAGTGCAGCAGGCCACTTTTAAGCCTCGGTAAAGGAAAAGCAAGTACTTTGCGGCTTTAAAACATCTGTGGACTTTCTTTTAAAAGGCTAAAACAGTTATACAATGAACTTTAGCGATTTAAAAAGTAAAAATATTTGACAGCGAGAGAGATAGATAGAGAGATAGATATTCCACCACCTCCATCTGGTGAATCTACATTTGACCCAAGAACCAAACTTTCCAGGCTGTCCTTATTCAATTGCCCCATTATTATGACCCGCGTTTCTCTTTGGAAACCACGATGGCATATCCAGAAGTCAGATTTGCCCCGACACATTTACCCTGGAATACGTAGTGGGTTAATACAGAGAGCGAGACGATGCTAATCTGAGATCTTGGCATCATACTATCGAATGAAAAAAGACTTCAGAGTTTCGACTTATCTCTGTAATTTGAAGTTGCGCTAGTGTTGCACTTGCGTAACCGCAGCTGAATACGTGTTCGCCATTCGGATCCACAATTAAGAGTTTCCTTTACTCTGCACATGATAATTAGAACGTAATTTCTAAGCTTTCGCTGTCTTCTATAGCAGTGATAGCAGTTATGGTTATGGTAAATCTCACTAACCCATTTTTGGATTTGACCTTGGATTTGATATACTTCGGCGCGCATCTGTTTAAGCCCTAGATGGATTTAATTGCTATAACAGCAGTCTGAGCAGGTTTGGATCTAAAAGTCAACGAATCAGGGTTTTTTTTTTTAAATCCGTCTGACAACAAATGTTGTTTACTTTACTCCATATAGCAAGGCAAAAGTCTAATTACAGAACTTTTTTTTAGTTTTGCTCTTGCGCTACCATAATCCAACACTGTCGCAGCCACAGGGAGTACATCGATATACAAAAATTGGTGAAGACTACAAAAAAACTGGTACAGATTGGTGGAAGATCCATATTTGTATGCAGTTTGTTTAGCTGGCATGTCTAAAAAAGTCTCCTGCATTTATTTTTTTTATTGGGTTTGACCTTGTCCAACTGGACCACACGCCACCACACAAGTCTACAGATACCATATTATAGTTAGAGGACCACTGATCTCAGTTTTTTTTTTTTTCCCATTCCCACCTACATCACCAGATCCCAATGTTATCGAACGAATCTGGGACGATATGCGAGGCCCTGTGGAACACAGAATTCCGACACCTCGGAATTTAGCAGAATCGTGGACCGTTCTGCAGGAAGTCTGGCATTCATTAGGTGCAGAATATTTCCGTAAGTGTCCATGCCCTGTGAGGGACCTACCATGTATTAGACTGGTGTACCAGCAGCCATGGTACGGTACATACTCGAGTGCATACCTTTTGTGCATTTGGGGGATTAAAAAAAGCAGCGTCAACTTGGGGGCAAAAGCCGGAACACACCGTCTGCCAGGTTTCCATGGCAACCTGTAACTTTCCACAATTCCCCTTATTTTAATCTGTTTATTATGCTTCTCATATCTTGCTCTATTGACCCTAGTTTCCAGCGCTTCTATGAGTATTCATGGGTCTTGGAATTACATAATACAGTATATATATTACACAATATGTCAAATATTGACAAAATATTTTTAATATAACACAAGGGTTAATTTAGCAATGGGACTTTTGTCGGTTGTATATCTAGTCACTTCTCTGGATCAGACACTTGGCTGCTTAGAATATTGCACATGCTGGATGCTGGGATTTGTTTGGTTTTGGGATTTCGGTTTAAATGAGACGTTTCACAGCAGTGGAGGGGTGGAATACATAAGTAAGGTGTACGGATCCCCCATTATTATTATTACAAATTTTAAACCCACCAACCCACTGATTGGTAGGTTAACTGGTAGCACACTGATAAACTGGTGGATATAATCGTCCCTTACTTTTTAGCATGTCAATATCTTGAACCTCCAATGTAACACATGAAACAGATCCAGAATTTTTGACTGTGTTTTGAGTACACCAAATATTATACAACCACCTTAGACCCAAACTCTGTTGATGCCCTACTTATAATACCCAATAATCCTCATGTGTGGATCATACACAATGTAGTACAGAGCAAAAGGAACACAAATGAGCCTTGGGTGCCCATGACCCATGTCCTTCTTTGGACCATTGGACAACTGAATACTGGGACTCAACACACAAGACCTGCTCTGACCTAGTCGTCTAGACATCACAATCTGTCCCTTGTTAAAGTCACTCAGATTCTTATGCTTGTCCAGTTTTCCTGCTTCTAACACTTTAAGAACTGGCTATTCACTCGTTGCCTGATATATCCCACCCCTTAAAAGGTGTCATTGTAACAAGATCGTCTGATCTGATTGACGTCTAAATTGTGAAGTCTAGACAGCTGAATTAGAGCATCTCCAAAAAAACAGCAGGTCTTTGTCAGGTGTTACTGGTATACAGTGGTTTTAGTATCTATCAAAAGTGGTCCAAAGAAGGAAAACCAGGGTCACGGACACCCAAAGCTCACTCATGTGAGTAGGATGTTAGAGCTAGCTTGTCTGGTCCGATTGCACAGAAGAACCAGAGAAGGATTTTGCCAGGTACCACAAATGCCTCGACAGGTCAGGGCCGTTATGGCAGGTGGTGTCAATCGGTGTAGAATTAAAATGTTAAATGACAAACAAAAAAAAAATCAATGTATTCGTCTTGTTTTTCTGGTGTCATCCTGTTTGTACGAGTCGAACAAATTTAGAATCTCGTAGACGTACATCAGAGGCATCTCTGGGTTTTGGCGGTACCTCAGCTATTTGTACTGATGTGTTTATACATTCAAAGGGGGCCATTTTGTGGCTAAATGTAGAGGTTTTGTGGATAAATGGTCGGTAAATAAGGAAACTCAAACAGTTTATTGGGATATTCTTCCCAGCACTTTTGGCCCTTTGCCTTTTTCTAGTTAGGCTTGGTAGGTATTCAACAATTGGTGGTAGAAATAAAACTCCAGACTTCCTCTGCTAAGGACATTCCGACTGAAAACAGACAATTGCAGACAAATCGCCTTTAAAAAATTTTCTCGCTGTTTCGTTCTTTTGGCACCTCAAAGCTTTCAGGCCCAAAATACAGCCTTGTAGTAACAGAGAATTCTTTGTGTTTATCTGTTCAAAGGCCAAACCAATGGGCTTCATTCCAAACACCTTCAACAAGTTTAGATTTCGGTCTCACTCGTGACCACTTAAGAGAAATAAACCGCTCTTGTTGTTTAAGTTGCTTTCAAAACATGCCAGCCACACTGAAACCACCAATCAATCACGATATGGATTTTGTATATCAGCGTTGGGTGGGTGCGCTATCATGCTATGAATAGACCTTGTGGATCTGTCTGATGGTAAAGCCTGATGTGAGGAAACACATCATTTTCAGTCTTTTTTTATGTAGGGTGGGGGGAGGGGTGATGTGAGATTAGGGGTGTGACATATACTCAGATGAGATAATGTGCACCGGGGTCAAAAGTGACCATAAATGAAGCCTATGAAAAAAAAAATCTGTTATTTGGAAAAAAAACTCCTAAAGAAACTAAAGGGATACTGATATATAGTCATGACTCGTCTAGATACTTTAAGCTAAAACTTAAAAATTCCATCAGTGATGTGACATGTTACCTCAGGGCTGTTTAAGGATTGCCAATACCTGTATAAATTGTGAGGTGTCATCTTGTGAGAGGGGTTAAACACTGGCCTCAGATCAAGGTGACGTGAATATCTGAATCTGAGTTCGAACAAAGTAGTGGTCATCCACACATGCTTAATGATCCTGATCGGTGGTGTCTGGCTAGAACAGACATCACATACACAATCAATGCAGGAGACCACGCATACTTATCCCACAGGTCAGTCCAGCTGTCCTTAGATTCCCACAAGAGTTCCTCCGGACACAGGATCATGAGGTTGGACCCTAGAGGACAGTCAAGACGTTTGAGGTTTGATGAGTCACAGTACCAGTTGTTTCAGCTAATGGTAGGGTTCCTGTGGTGCAGACCCCATGATGCCATGGACCAATGCAGACTGGTGGTAGATTCATACTGGTGTGGGGTGTGTTCCTATGTCTTCTGGTCCACCTAAAGACATTATTGATAAGTTTCACTGCTTGGTTACCATTTTTAACTCTTCATGGATTTTATGTACTCCTACAAGGATATTCTAACAGGATACCACATCAGGCCATGAGGCCCAGGACGTCCAGGGTTGGTTTGAGGAGAGTTGTAACGAATGGTGTGGCCTGTATAATCAATTACCGTGAGCCCATTCGAGAATTTTTGGAATGTGGTGGACAGGGTTGCAGCAGGTCCTTGAAAAGTTATTTTAAATTTACCGTAAATTTGCTGTAGGTATTATATTTTCAGTGCGAAAGCACAGTGGCCTGCCGTAAAACATCTAATAGTTTGCATTTGTTTGATTAACTTAACTAAAGACCGTGTAGTAAATGAGAGACTCCCTGATTAATATCCATTTAGGGTACGTCAGTCACAGACGGCATGTCGACATTTCGCGGTTGTCGAGGTGAGCGGTAATAATGCTTCATGTAAAGATGGGAAAGTGCAAATGGATGGAAGAGGATGCATTTCAGAGGTGGTTGGTGCCGACTTTTTTCATTAGGGACCATTGGGGAGTCGCATGTAAAAGGAGGAAAGCACCAGCGCTACACGGTGGCAGCTAGCCATAGCAGGGCCAGGCTAGAGTCATGTGATAACATTTGTGTTGTTTTTCAAACGGTTATGTATAAAAATTTTTACCTTTTTGGTTTGGGACAGGCTGTATTGAGGACTCATTATTGAGGACTTATTAACAATGGAGAATGCTTTAAGTACATTTTATTATTTTATTACTCTATATGGTTCCTACATGAAATTCAGTGTGTTGTGCATCATAATGGAACAAAATTGAAACGATTATTATTAACATATGGGAAAGGTTCGATTTCCAATGTAGGAGACAATAGATTTTTTTTTACATTTTCTACCAAAAAAAAGGACATTTTGGGGTCTTAAATTATAAGTTTAATTAATTATTGAGGTCTAAAATTGTCTTAAAAAGCATTAAACTTGACTTTTAAAATGGTGCAAGAATCCTGGTGGAGAGGTTGATTCATACCCAAGATCCTGCACCTACAAATACTACAGAGCTGTGGGTGGACATCCAGACGGCATGGCTCAATATCGCTCTAGACGTTTTTCGTCTACTCGTGGCATCGATTTCACATCAAGTTGCTGACTAAAGGTCCTACATGATATTAATCCCTGTCCCAGGACTTCTGGCATGTCAGTGTACTTTTACACTGTACTTTTTTTTTTTTATATATATAAAGTCAAAAGTTTCAACAAGATAAATTGCTTAGCCTGACCAACTTTTGCACCATATTTGTTAAATTATATACAGTTGTATACGTCTTGTGCATCCACACTGCAACGAAGCGTGCCAACGTTTGGTATCCTGCTTCCCATTCATCTTCTGTGGAGACAAGCTAATAACATGTGCAGAGGATTGTGGGAGGGAAAGCAGTGCACAGCCAAATTTCCTAACTACCCCCTCAAGCAAATTCAGAATGGTAATGTATAATGCAGCATCATAATGAGTGTGAGTCAGTTTTAGAGCAGGTACTCCCCTGGACTCCGTAATCTCAGCAGCTCTGATGATGGATCTGGCTGTTTATTTCTTATTTATGGAAGGAGACTCCAGTGGCAATGGTTTGTAAAAGTCAGTACATTTTCTGCAACAGGAAAGAATAAAAAGATGGTGTTTTCTGGTTTGGGGTCAAATGTCAAGCTCCATTTTTTAACAAAATCAGACTTTATGTTAAAGATGTTAAAACTATAATGAATTTCCTGGTTACACATTTGTACTTTTGTACTATAGCACCCAGTTATAAAACGGATTATTTATAATCACACTATCCAGTATAATATAATATAATATAAAAATAAGTTCCTATTTTCCCAGTTTGGTTCCTCTCAAGGGTTCCTCATGACTACTCGGGGAGTTGCCACATTTACCACTGCTTGGTCATTAAAGATACATTTAAAAACATGTTAAATTTATATTCAGACATTATATAAATTTATAAATCTGAATTTGCAACTGAATTTTTAATGGACCGTCATGACTTAAGGTTTAGGAACCAATTTTGTAACCGGAACCTTGGCAGTTTGCTCCCCTGTACCAACAGGACAAGACTGACGTTCCCTTTACAAGGAACCTAACCAACAGGACAAGACTGAATTTCCCTTGAAAAAGGAACCTAATCAACAGGACAAGACTGAAGTTCCCTTGAACAAGGAACCTAACCAACAGGACAGGACTGAAGTTCCCTTAAACAAGGAACCTAACCAACAGGACAGGACTGAAGTTCCCTTAAACAAGGAACCTAACCAACAGGACAGGACTGAAGTTTCCTTAAACAAGGAACCTAACCAACAGGACAGGACTGAAGTTCCCTTGAACAAGGAACTTAACCAACAGGACAAGACTGAAGTTCCCTTGAACAAGGAACTTAACCAACAGGACAGGACTTAAGTTCCCCTGAACAAGGAACTTAACCAACAGGACAAGACTGAAGTTCCTTAAGCAAGGAATTTAGGGGCTGCCCCCTATTGGGTAAGTGTGTCCAGTGCACATTAAGTTAAATTGTTTATATCTTCTATCAGGTAACTGAGACCTGGAGGTCAGCAGTATAACAAAGATGGTTGGATGAATACATTTTAAATATGGTATGGTATTACTGTGGTATTACTGCTGATATTTTCCTACAACAGCATGCTCTGTCATGCTTTATAAATTACTTTATAATAATTTAAAAATAAATTAAAAAGTCATAGTATAGCCTTTAAAAGAACCGTTTCTCTGTTATTATTTATTTAAGAAAAAATTCTAGACAGTAAAACATCCCAAAAAAATTAAAAGATAACAATGACATACACCCTGAATACAGTAGGCATTGCTGTAAAAGACCTATAGCTAGGGCCCCTTTAGAGGGCATATAGAGGAGTGCTTTATCGTACTTTATATAAATTTTATTTCAAAATTATATCTAAAGCCAAGTCAAACCATGCACCCTCTCTGAAGATTTTCATCCTAGCCAAGTATACATCATGCACACTTTTTTAACCCAAGCTGCAGTTTGCAATTAAGCTAATTGTAATGAAATTAAGCAAATTATATTCTTTTAATTTGGAAACTTACTGTAATCTATACATTCACCCTCCATTATCTCTGAGGCTCCATGACATTTATGTAAAGCACCCTTTTTCCAAATTAAAGGCCAGAAATGTGGCGGAGCCTGAGATTATGAGCTGTGTGCATGTGTGTGTGTGTGTGTGTGTGTGTGTGTGTGTGACATCCACCCAGTCTTCTTCAACAATCTGCACATGAGCTCACTTGGCTGGAGATCAACATCATACTCAGCAGTTATTCTTGGCAGTGGGCTGCTTTAGACTCAAATCTTACTGAAACACAGTGAGAATAAGAGTTAGCTATTGTCTATATATAGATGGATGGATGGATGGATGGATGGATAACATGCCATAACATTACAACCGCCATTGCCCTGAACAGGTTTACCTGGTATGCACTAATGTTTAGGTGGTAGTATGTATCAAAGGATAAACAGAACCCAAGGTTTCCCAGCAGATCACCGACCAGAGCCTCACACTGCCCGTCTTGTCGCCGTCTCGTCCCAATGACACACAGGCACCTGACCGTCCACATGAAGTCAATGATTAAACATGATTCATTCATCAGACCAGGACAACCTCTTTCATTGCTCACTGGTCTGTACAAATTTTTGGGCACCTTGAGTGGTGGACAGGGGTCAGTATGGGCAGCAAGCTTGGATGTCATAGCTGGCTCTTAACATTTTCAGCAGTTTCTGGTTCAGTAGGTCTTCTGTGGAGTCAGACCAAATGGGCTAGACTTCGCTTTCTAGGTACATCAACACGCCATAACCAGTTGTCCTTCTTCACATAATTTTTGGTAGGTACCTGGACCATGTGGTTGGTGTGGTACAGTGGTAACACCATCGGCTCCCATGTGAGAGACCTGGGTTTGATTCCCGACCTGGGCAGCCAGTCTGTGCTACACCAGTAAGGGTCCTTGGGCAAGACTCCTAACACAAAGTCGGCCTACCTGTAATACCAGTAACCTTGTATGCCGCTCTGGATAAGAGTGTCTGCCAAATGCCGTAAATGTAATGTACCTCTGACCAAGTCGTCAAACCCTCATAATTTTAACCTTTTTGTGTCTCACAGTCACTCAGATTCTTACACTTGCCTATTTTCCAACATATGAACCTCAAGAAGTGATTTT
>JAOVVF010000002.1:1440872-1454979 GCA_028565595.1 Duopalatinus emarginatus | reverse complement strand
CTGCACGGATGGGTTAAATGCGGAGGTCACATTCCTCTGTGTGCAAGCACAGTAGGCAAATAGTTCACTTTCTTTCATCTTCTTTCATGAAATGACAATGTAAACATATAGAACATTTCTTTGATAAAATACTTTTAGGTTCCTTATTGTATCAAATCTTTGTGCGTCATTTTATACCACCGTGCATTAACCTTTAAATACACACTTTAAAGTCATAGTGCATTACTGTGTTTATATTTTGTATCATTTTGTCTGAATGACTCCATGCTAGCGGCCTCCATTCAAACAAAGGGAGCTGCTAACTAGCTTGCTGTACGGTGACCTAGACGACCTTCTTCTATGGTGGCCAAGTGGACACGTAATGCGATATGCAGTCCGTTCGGGAGTAAGAGCGACAAAAAATAAAACTTAAACGCAGTTTAAAATCGATTTTTGGGCATTTTTTCTTCTGTAAAATGCCTGTGCACTATGTTCTCCCAGAATTGTCATCTAGGGGTCATTTAGTATATTCAATTGACCTGAATGCATGTTTTCGGATAGTGGGAGGAAACCGGAGCTCCAGAAGGAAACCTAACAGTCATGGGGGAACATGAAAACTCTGACTCTGGTCACCCAGGCAGGGAATTGAACCCAGACCATAGCATTACTGTCTATCCAACAGCACTACTTCAGTTTACTTAAATATTGATTAGAAATATCACTATGCAAGTTGTTCCCAGTGTATTATTCCTTTAAAATCCAGAACCTTCCCCCGAAGTGATGATAAAGTTAGAAAACATTTCTGGAAGCCACCATATAAACAATGCTAAACAAAGAAAATGTTCACTGTCATGTGAGCCCACTGGTGGATCTCCAGACCCAAAACACAACAGGTTTTATTTGTCTCAGGGTGCTGGAAGTGTTTTCTGGCTTCTCGTCCATGCAGCCAGTTATGCTGCGTGACTCAGTCAGTGCAAAGAGACGCAAGAGGCCTGGAGAAGAGCCTGCTGGTCATGATGGACAACCTCAGACAGAGACACGCCTGGTGAGGAGAACATTAAAGGCATGGATTGGAAAAAGAATAAAGCTTACACAGTTTGTTCCTGGGTGGCCGATTAGCTGAGACATGTTCCGTGTCCAGTGCAGCTCGGCCTTTAGGTCTACCATCTACCACTTGATACAGGGCGCCATTACTTTTGGTGCCTTTTTATGGACTCGTGGATATGTTTTGATTTTATTTCTCTAATGTGTGCTCTGGTTACGCAGAAATATGTGCAAGTGCGTAAAAAATCGGGATAGAAATTAGTAGCATAGGAAATGGTAACAATAAAAAGACAGGCAAGGGTCAAAACCAGGAAGTACACCAGGGCCAAAAACATGGAAAACTAGCACTACAGGGAAACAAAGCTCGGAATTAAAGACATGATTGCGTGATAATGCGTTACAATAAGGGACAGAGCGTAAATACGCTAACTGGGCCAACTTGACACGCTACAGGTGCACACGTTAGGGTAGAACAATAACAGGACATGGGTGGAGATGGGACATGGCGAATGTATGCAGTGCTGGGGGACTTTTAATACGAATACATTTGTTAGTATCCACCTTGATATACAAGGCCGAGTGACCTTCCAAACGAAAGAAATCGACGCGGCCTCAGCTAGGTCGGCACGAAGACTTAGACCGCGCATGCACTCGTAAACACATCCAATGCATGAAAACAACCCAGAAGGAATTCTGATTGGCACAGACCTGAAAGATAAGTAACAAAAATTCCTCCACGCTTATAATCGCCCTAAGCTGCCGACCTGTGGGAGAAAAGCATACGGTAAACAAACGGATGCCTGTCGCTCCAGTTGGCAAAATAAACCATGTTTTAGTTTATTTAGGCCTTCAATATACTGCTGCGGATGATACACAATAAAATCAGAACACTAGGGTTGGAATAAAACCGCCGGTTTACGTCGATATTTGTGTACACTAGGCATGTTGCGCAATTATTGACCCGGCATGGTCAGTGGAGAATTCCTGGACGGTCAAGCTTGACTGATTTATATGGGATATAGAAAACAGCAAGGGCCGGGAATATACAGAATGTAGCTGATGTGGCTTTCTGTAAATGCTTCAGAAACAAAAAGGGCATTAACTTAGATACAGTCTGTGTAACACATCACTGCAGACTGACAGGGGACTTTTCTGTCGGATTTGGAGATTTATTGTTCGTGCAATGTGTGTTGGTGTGTGTTAACTGAGTGTTGGTGTATATAGACTGACTCAGACTGCTTCGGTGGCTTCGGGTGTTATTTATCTCTGCACGCTGACCCCTGGCTCATTGCAGTCCGTACTGGGTGTGAGCCCTCGAGCCAGAAATGTAAATACTAGAAACCCTGCAAGGAAAATAAGTGATACACAAATGGTGTCCTTTAATTTTGTTTAGTCTTGCTCTAAGAACACAAGTGAGCTTTTATTTTGGCACGGTCAGTGGGCATACATACGTACATGCTTGTGCATGTTTTGCTTTTTTTCAATAATATTTTTATATTATAATTTCTTTAACTACCCCTCATTAATATAAACCAGACACTGGTAATCATTGGTAATCAACTCTATTCCACACACTGCACAATGGCCTACAGACATTGACTACGGATATCAGGATTAGAAACCCCAGTTTCCACCTAAAGCCATCTTATCTTATCTAAGCTCCCACATCATCCCTTAAATAAACTCTTAAATTACTCACACAGCCAACTTGCTGGCCTGTATGTGGTGGTGCGTTAGAATAAATGCAGGACCTGAACTTATCAGAAAGGAGGCACACATAGTGTTCACCTGTCAGAGATGTTTGTAGATGTACCAGGGGTCCCATGGAATGCCAGTTAAACAATCCCTATACCATTATGGAGCTACCACCAGCCTATGTACAATATTTCACATAGGACCATCTGTACCAGTTTCTCTGTATGTATATATACATAGGATCATCATAAGTGTTCATCTCCTTTTTTTCTAGCTTTCTAACAATTTCTAGCTGATGTTCTGGATTTGTTTGCCTGTCTGTTAGGGGCTGCCAGTAAATGGCTGAGGCAAACTGTAAAAAAAACTACAGCTACAAACTACAAGACCCAGCCACCATCGACCATAGAGACATCAGCATCCACGGGTATTTAAGCACTTCCAGCAGCAGGCCTCTTTGTCTTACTGTTTGGTATTTGTAGTGCTTTGTGTGTAAGGCAGCTAGGGAAAGCTTGGTGATGTTGGGCTCATAGGGGGTCTGGTGGTAGGGGTCAACCCCGAGGTAATAATTTCGGTATTAGGAGCAGAGCTTCTTCATGGTGTAACCTTAGGTTATTTATTTAGAAGCCTGCCATTAGGTTTCCTAAGTTCTGTTAGTGCTGTCACCTGTAGGCTCTCACTGTATAAAAGACATCTTTGAGAGGAAGTCAGCCCAGGCTATTTGACTGAGGTCTGTCTGGTCTGTGACCCAGACATTGCACTGTCAGGGGTTGTTTCTAGTCCAGCGTCGCCTCACGTGAGTAAGCTTACATGTTGAGTGAAAGGGAGTCCTTTTCGCAGCCCCTGGTTCTGCTCCGTTTTTTTTTTTTGCTTGGTGTTATTTACGATATTTATGTTTGAGACCTGGCAAGGCTTTGGGCTTCTTCGTTTGTTGTTGTCCCTATTCCTACAGTTGAGTACACCGGTCGGCACCCTTGCTGTCGACTCCCAGATAGCTCAGGACATCGTGCATCGTGCTTACCCATGGGTGACCAAGGTTTCTGCGATCTCCATGTTGGGCACAAAGCACTCGCAAACAAAAAATATGTGTTATTTTTATATTAGACACCAGGCTTGCAGACACATCTGTCTCTGCACTTGGGTCCTACTTCACCTTTCTGCCACTTTTTTTTTTTTAAAATAGTAATAAGCCACCTGACAAACATGAAAGAATAAAGAAAAAAAAAAGAAAAAAGAGAAAAGTTATAAAAAAAATTAACATTTCACATGCTGCAGTGTGTTGTTTTGCTAATTTCATATTTTTGGGGTGTTATTTTTTTCCTGATTTTTCCTAAAATTTTCCAACAAGGTGATTCTGACCGTATTATTTGCACAGCGGTTCCCCACATTTACTTCAGTTCTGTAAGCACAAATGTATTTTTGTCAAGGATCCAAGTGAACATGTCTACTGCTGTGAGCCTTTCTACCTTTAATAATATGAAGAATTCACGAAATGCTACATGCTCAGACGTATACAGCACAGCACATACTGTATATGTGTATCAGATTTGACACTATGGCTTTAAAAGGCCTAGGAATTATTGTACAAATTTATCTTGAAGAGGAACTGAGCAGAAATTCAATAAGTCCTGCCTTAGCCCAGAAGCCCAGAATCTTGAGATGATCATCTACAGCGTATACCTTATACCTTATACCTCTATCCTAAGTTCAAACTAACCTAGTCTCAATTCTTGCAATTTCGTAAATCCTGGATCCTGATTGGTCAGAAAGAAGTAGTTCTACTGTGCAAAAGAAAAGATGCCAGATACACCATAACAACTGATTTACCCAAAAAAACTTTTTTTTTAATATAGTGATATTTTCTGTTTATTTAGGACTTACGGAATGAGTCTCCAGTGTCACTGCTTTGGAACAATTTACTACAAACAAATAAAATATAATCGCTAAATAATAAAAGCATGCATCTACGGCTGATAATGTTTATCAAAAAAGTTATGGTCATGTGTGTATTACTTTATTATATTGAGGCACCTCAGGTCAGGATTAGTCCAAGCATTCTGGATCTGTGAGGACCTGCTCGGGTCATTATCGTCCAGCATAGTTGGCACTTGGTGGGCTTTAAAGAATGTTACTATTTCTCCAAGTCTTCATGAGTATGCATGTGATGAACCTTGCTCAGGTTTGCAGTATACAGTTCATTTGGTAAAAATTCACACATAGTTGAAAGGGTTTAATGGCTGTTGTTGGTGTTGGCGCAGTGTGTGTGAACAAGCTCCCCTGTAGACCTGCGCAGAAATTCAGGCCCAGTGAACTGCCCTCGACAAGAATGACACACCCGGGTTTTGTTCAGTCGGACCATTCGTCCTTGCGTTGCTTCCGTCTGCAAGGGGTGAGAGGGGTTAATGTTGGTGACAGCAGTATGGATATAATAACACAGAGCAGTCATGGTATTAAAACTACAGTATGGGGAAGTATAAGAAGGCCAGAATGTGTTGGAGGATCTCTAAAACAGCAGGTCTGGTGGTGATGGTGGTAGTGGTGGGGGGAGGGCGGGTATTGAGAGGGCACTATATAGTGGATAGTACCAACCACCAGGTGGTCCAAGGACACCTGGTGAACCAGCGACAGGGTCATAGGTGCCCAATGCTTATTATTTCCTTGGGGGTTATGGATAGCTTGTCTGGTCCAGTTGTTAATGTCTTGGTGCCAGGTCTTCCATGCCTCAAAGGGTCAGATCTGTTTTGGTAATTGTTCAGGCAGGTGGTAATTTATTTACTAAAGCAGCAGAATTGACCAGACTTCTTTCTGTGGATTGATAAGATTGGTCGTCAGGAGTCTATGATCGGAACTGTGTCCGTACCGACAGACCAATCAGAATCGAGCTTTTAGCAAAAAAAAAAAAACGTGTCATACTTTTCTGTAGCAGCACCTCTGAAAGTAGTTCCTGCTGCGATGTGCATGACAGGTTTACGTTAATGCACTGTGTGTCAGGGGGGATATTGTCGACTGCTGTGAGGAGACTTTTATTTGGCATTTTATAGAAGAAGTCATCAGTGTCAGCTGTAATTTTATGGTTTTCTTCATGGGGAAATACTTTACACTTGGACAGGATATATTTTTTGTCTTATTAAATTGAGCCTTGAGAAAAGAGATTGTAAAAAAAAAAACTTTTTGTGGAAATCCAATAATATTTAACATAACTTTTTTATTTAATTTTTATTAATAGTAATTAATCAATTAATTATTGTTTAAAATATTATTATAATTATTGTATTGTAATTATAAATAATTATTATTCATTACTGAATAAATAATGGTTGGCAAATTCCACAAGGAATAATATTTTTTAAATAATTAAAATAAACTTATGCAGTATGTTGTTATGTAACCAATTTTAAACACTATTACTAAACAGAGAGCACCAAACAAGGTGCAATGTTCTCCTCACCCAGGCGTGTCTCAGTCTGAGGTTGTCCATCATGGCCAGGCTCTTCTCCAGGCCTCTCATCCTCCTGTCATGCATCGTCGCTCTCAGAGACTCGCACAGGAAACGCATCACCAGCTGCACGGACCAAGTGCCAGGAAGCACTTCCAACACCCCGAGCAGATTAAAAGCTACAGCGTTTTGGTTCAGGAGATCCACTGCCACAGGCACGTGAGGCCTGGACTCGAGGTAGGCCTGGAGCAGCCAGCCGAAGAGCTGCTGCGTGAATTCCCTGTCTCGGCCAGCAGAGGTCCTCCAGCAGTAGGTTTCCGCAGCTTTTTCATCTCGCTCTTCGGTGATGAGAAGCCGCAGGGCCTTTCTGTGTTTCCCAAGCTTCCCCAGCACGATGGCTTTTTCCACATGGAGAGCAGATGACTGTATTTTGGCTGCAGGAGTAATAAATTACGTTACTCCGGGGTGTGCTTTAAATGTATATATTCTGTGCAGTTCTAGATTACAGAGTAAAAGATGAGTGGCAGCTACTGTTTATTTATTTTTTAATAAATGATTTTTAAACAAAATTATTTAATTCTAAATATTTCATTTATTTTGTTTTATTTCATACCATTTTAAAAATTTTATAAGTCATTTTTTACTACTATGGCACATTGACAGATTATTATTATTATTATTATTGCTGACAGGTTACAGTACAACAATCTAGATGTAAAATAATATTTTACATGTTCACAACCAGAGCTGTACTAAAAATAGTATTGTTTAGCTTTTAACAAAAAAAAAAAAAAAAAGTAGAATGTATTTTATCTTAGCACGCTTGAATTAGTAAATCTGATGAATATTTTAGGGCATGTCTAGGATAATATTTTCCTATAAATACCACATAAAGAAATGTTTTCAACTACAGCAGTTTCACGATAATTTATTTATTTTTATCTACTACTTTTTTTATTTATTTAAAACCTTTTTACTGCACACTTCTCTTTCTATTTATTTATTAATTTATTTACTTTGCTGTAATTGTAAATAATATTTGGGATTGTGAAAAGCACTACATAAATAAAAAATACTATTATTATTATTCATAATAATAATAATAATAATATTATTATTATTATTATTATTATTATTATTATTATGTCTGTTTACCATATACAGCATCAGGATCATAGAAGGAGGATTTCCAGAGAAGCTCCTGCAGCTTCTGCCTCATGTCCTCTGTGTTCTGATGATTATTCTGCATCTCTGGTTTAGTGTGGAGGAGCTGAGTGGCATACATGTTGGCCAGCAGGGTGTGGTGTTTCTCCGTCTAGGTAAAGAGAAGTTCAGCAACTGTAAGGTGCAATAATAATTGCTCACTTTGCATTTTGGAAAACAATGTTATCGAAGTGACAAGAGTGCTTCCCTCTGAGTGTGTTACACCACCCCTCATATCAGCCGATACTAATACACATCCATTATTTTTTACATCTTTTTTTTTTTTTTTTTTACATTTTTACATCTTTAAAAACTGCTATTCTTACTTTTTTACACAAAAAAATACTTACATTTTAAAGTAATTAATAATAATAATAATAATAATAATAATAATAGTAATAATAATAATAATAATAATAATAATAATAATAAACATAGCGTGTAATCCAACTGAAATCTAATCTTTCTGACCTGATCCACCATTTTTACTGGGTATCAGATTGGTGGCATCTCTTATTTATTTTAATTATTATTTTTTATCATTATTTTACTCTGCATTTCTTTATTATATTTTTGTTTCATATTTTTTTGTAATTAATAATTAATTAATTAACTAATTAATATTTTTAATTTAATTATTTTTATTATAATTATTATTATTTCTTTTTTATTATTATTTTTATTGTTGTTGTTGTTGTTGTTAGTATTTAATAATAATAATAATAATAATAATAATAATAATAATAATAATAATAATAATAATATGTAATGCTCTAACAACAGTTTAAAGGTTTTAATTGATTATAATAAATTTTTTTACTGGGTACACTGCTTTAATAAATAAATTATTAACAGAAAGTTTTTCTAACACAGAATGGCAACATTTTATTTAACTTTTTAGTTATTATTTTCTATAAATTATAAAACGTATATATAAAATAATAAATTATAAACAGGTTATATAAAATAACATTCTTTTGAAAAATATAAAATAACTTCAAATCTAGATTAAAATGTGTGTTTTGTGTCACTACAAAGTGCTTAGATCCTTTTATTTCATATTCCTCTTCACATTTTTAACTTGTAATTTGTTTAGAAAAGAGTGTTCCACACCAGCAGAGTGTAAGATTAGAGATATCGCCATAACACACCGTCTTTGATGATCCATAATGAGCACGAGGCTTTATCTGTACTTTGGAAGTTTGTTGAATGTATAATTAAATGAAGTCACACAGAGCAGAGAAATAATTGTGTAAAACTCTTTCTGTGGTGTAAAACCATCAGAGCTTAAGTGAAAACAATGGCACATTCATTACATGCTTACATGAGGGTGCGATTTAGCGTCATCACGTCTGCCATATTATCGTATTAAATGAAATGATTTGTTTGCAAACTGCAGACAGACTTGCCACAACTGGTATCTGGCACCAAGTCGATAGCAGCAGATCTACTGTAAGATAGGACCAGATGGGCTAGCCTTCACTTCCTACACACATCAGTAAACCTTGAGTGCCCAGGATTATGTTGCTAATTCACTTGTCGACCCCTCTTTGGTAGCTGGGACACACTCCACAAGACCTGCTATTTTTATCTAACTGGCTTGACCTGACCCTTGTCATCTAGCCATCACAATTTGGTCTTGGCCAAAGACACTCAGATCCTTCCACTTGCCCATTTTTCCTGCATCCAACACACCAACATCAAGAACTGACTATTCACTTGCTGCCTAATATATCCCACCGCTTGACAGGTGCCACAATGGACAAGGACCAAATTGTCATCGTTAGATGACTGAGTCAGGGCATCTCCAAAACAGTAGGTCAGATACCACAGAAGACCTTTAGAGGACTCATGGAGTCCATGACATGACAGGTCAGAGCTGTTTGGGTGGCTATTTTGGCAAAAGGTGTGAGTATATATATTTAAAGTATGTACTCATTGTCAAACAGCGGTGGTATACTAGGAATAAACCACTCTGAGACATGCTTTGAAAGGAAAATAATCAACTTAGGTGTTGAAATTACATAAACTTGTCATTAAGGCACAGAGGCAGCCATGGCTCGAGGTTAGGGAACCAGTCATGTAACCGGAAGGTTGCCTGTTTGAGCTCCTATACCTACAAGACATGGTTGGATTGTCCTGGAGCAAGGCACCCCCCAAGCTGCTCCCTAGGCAGCATGAATAGGGGCTACCCACTGCTTCAGGCAGTTTTGCTCACTGCCCCTTGTTGTGTATGTTAACTAGTATGTGTGTTTCAGTGCACACAAACATTCACAGTATGACTTATACAGTTTGTGCAGGAAATAACGGACTAACCTGACTTTGCTGTTCGTTGACCAAAAATTCCAAATAGGAAATTAAAGCAGCCGGGTAGTTTTTTAAAATGGTGAGCACTTCTTGTGCTTCGAATGTGCTTTGGTCACCTGGATCTCTCTCAGTGAAGATTAATACCCCGACCTGTATATTAAAAACGGAAAGAAAATTAAAAGTCTCAGCGCAAGTGCTTTATCTTGTTTATAGTAAAACAGTTTTATGGTGAACTGGTTTTATGTACATATGTTGAATTCTTTTTTTTCCATCAAGGCTGCACATTAAAGTCAGTCTCTGATTATAACTGCCCTTGACATTCCAACTTGTATATATGTGTGTGTGTGTGTGTGTGTGTTAGAATATACTTTCCTTTTGGTCTTTTTGAAGAACCCAGTCTATAAACTTCATGATGATAGATCTCTCTTTCAACTGCGAGAGAGTTTTTACAATGTGCAGCAGAACATTTGGCTCGGAGGAGTCCACACTCTCATCATCCACCATCCACACCCACGTCTGCCAACATTACAGGCTTGGCTTTCATTTATTTCAGATTCTATCACATTCTTTTACATTATTTTATATATTTCATGCATCAGTGTCAGTTAATACTTAATGCCTTTGTCCACGCTCTAACACTACCTTGGCCCACCGCTAGTCCAATCTTCCCCACTTCCCTGGTCCACTCTTTCCCATTACCCTAGTCCACACTATTACTGCCCTGATCTACTCTTCCACACTACCTTGACCTATTTCTACTGCCCTGCTCCAATCTTCCCCACTGTCCTGGTCCACCCTTTCTTATAATCCTGCTCCACCTCTTTATTAACCCTGATCTACTCTTCCACACCACATTGGACCACCCACAGTGCCCTAGTCCAATCTTACCCACTGCCCTAGTCTACTCTTATCCATAACCCTGCTCCACCTGCTTACTATTCTGATCTGCTTTTCCACACTACCATGACACACCTTCACTGCACTAACTGAACCCCCCACTCTTTCTCTGGTCCACCTTTCTCCATTACCCTGCTACACTTCAACACTACTTTTGCCCACTTCCTTAGTCCACTTTTCTTCACTGGCCTGGTCCACACTCTCATTGCCCTCATCTGCTACTTCACACTACCTTGGTCTACCCCCACTGTCCTATTCTATTTATCCCCACTGTCCTATTCTATTTATCCCCATTGCCCTGGTCCATTCTCCCACAATGCCCTGCTCAAACTCTACTACTTCAATCCTCTCTTTCACACTACACTACCTACTGTGCTGATGCATCCATTGCCGTAGCCTACCACTCAACTCTGCCTGCGTCCACCAATTTTCACTGTCCTGCTCCAACCTCACTTACTGTCCTGCCCCACCCTATCCCATTGCCCTGCCCCACCCCTTTTTACTGCCCTGCTCCAACCTTTCACACTGTCCTGTACCCCACCCAACTGCCCTGGTCTGCATGTTCTCACTGTTCCAGTCCCCTTACAGATCTCACCCTTCAATATCCATAGACCCCATCCCAGCTGCCCTGGTCTACCCTTGCCCACTGCGATGGTCCACATTGTCCTACTGCTTCTGTAACAACTTCCCAACTGCCCCACCATTGGTTGTATCCCTTTCCTGTTATCCTGGTCCACTTTTTTCCCAGAACCCTGGCCCACCCTTCACCACTATGCTCGTTCATTCTTATCCACTACAATCTTTCCTACATGCTAGGTGAATCTCTACTAAACAGATTTTTAAACAGACCTGAATTGCATTGTAATGTTGCAGATGGCTTTGATAAAGCAATCCGATCGTGAACAATCTGAAACACAAAAACACAGTGGTGCTTAAAATCACTTGTTTAGTCCCGGAAATGCTATACCCAATGATACCATTACTGATTCTTACCTCTTATGACGCTCCAGTTCTGGCACACACACATCCAGGACACAATCATTACAAGAAGACACAAGTTGGTCCAAGTTATTATAATATGCAAGCTCTAAGTACACTTTAAAGAGGGCTGTATCGATGTCCCGAGGGAAGATTTGGCCCAGATCAGTCCTTCGGATCTCTCTTAAATAATGGCAGAGGAAGTTCAGATACTTGTGAAAGTCTGTCTGGGCTTCATTATTTAGCTTCCTCAGGTCTTTAGCGTTGCTCACGGTAGGAGGCTGAGATTTAAAGCCTTCACTGAGAACAGTCATGCCTGGGAAAAGGCTAATGAGTTCTCTTGGGTCCAAGTCACCTTTGCTGAAAAAGAAAGTGTTGACTTATTTATGAATTACAAATGACAAAATCTGAAAATAATCATGGAAGGTAAAAAATAAGTAATTTTACATGAAGTGTTCTTTGGCGTCAAGAAAGTTTTCTGTGTAGAAATGAATCCATCCGGATGTACGAACAATACTCCTATGCAGATTCTGCAAGTCATTTATTAGGAGGAAAATATTTATCAAACTTTATTAATACACTGAAGTGCCACAAAAATTGGTACAGATGAGTCAATGCAAAAAAATACACAGGCTGGTCTTGGCTCCATAATAGTATTGGGTTTGTTTAGCATGGCATTCCATGGGATAAGTGGTACATCTACAAACGTCTCTGACAGGTAAACGGTATGCGTGCCTTCCTTTCTGGCGAGTCACAACCCGACAATGCACCACCACACACGTCTAGAGATGCCAAATTATGATTAGAGGAGCACTCTAGAGTTTCTAGTTTTGCCTTTCCCACCTAAGTCACCATATTTCAACATTATCGAACACATCCAGGATGCAATGCATATTTCCGAAAGCTCATAGTGCGCCTGCCCTGTGGGGAAATGATCAAACATTGGACTGGTGTACCAGTTTTTCTGGCACTTCAGTGTATATTCTGAAGACAGTTAATTAATTCATTATTTCCGTATGTATCAGATATAATTAAAAACAAAAAGGTTACATTAAAATCCATCAGGTTTAGGGCTCATATATCAGGGGCATCTAGAATCTAGATGTTTTTTACTAGTGAAGTGAAGCAAACCACTCATTGACCACTGTGCTTGTACACACAGAGGAATCTGACCTCTGCATTTAACCCATCCTTGCAGTGAAATGCACAGTCCAGAGCCAGTGATACACCTTTCTGGAGCAGTGGGCAGCCCTATCCATAGTGCCTGGGGAGCAGTTATGGGTCAGGCGCCTAGCTCTAGGGCACTTTAGTTGTGTTTGTCGATGCAGGAATAGAAACAAGGACTTTCTGGGCATAAGGCTGGTTCTGTAAACACAAACCTATAGCTGCCCCAGTACTAGGAACATGATAGAGAAAAATTCAGGAGTTATAGACTGTATGACATCTGTAACAATTAAAATTACGATAAAAAGTCTAATTAACTGCCTGATTGTTGCCATTATATTAGCAAATCTGTGTATTCAAGCACCACTTATAGTGCTGAGGAATTAAATTAAGTTTTATATGATGGCGACATCCAGTGTTTAAACCAGGGACTAAGACTGACCTTTAATTAATTTTTAATATGATATTTTTTATTATAATTTTAGACTAGAAATGCATGTGTATTTACACTGCATGTGCAGTATAGATGTTTACTCATTATGAAGTGCTCGTTTTTCTGTAGGTCTTTACAGTAGGAATATAAGCATAGTGTGTAATTGCTTCCCTCTTGGTGTCGGTACGGTCATCAAATTTGGGGTTAATTTTGATATATGTACATATAGAAACAACCATCTAAACACTGCTTATCTTAAGATGTTGTATAAGAAAGTAGAGATAAAGAAAAGAAAGGAATATATAAAAACATCGAAAGACGATTACTACGTGCAGGAAATATAATAATAATCATAATAATAATCATAATAATGATGATGATGATAATAATGATAATGATGATGCTTCATTTAGACCCAAACCTCGTCTTTGCATCAGAATCAGTTCAGACAAAATTAGATAGAAAATAAAGCATTGCTGGCTTTATTAGCATTAGCAGCTTAGCCTGGTAACTCAGACCTAGCGTGACAACAAGCTAGCATTTAATTCGGAAAGATGGCTGGTTGTGCTTTGAGACAATAATGAACACGTATCCGGATAAGTGTGCGAAAGATTTGCTTAACTTTCAGTATTTAGCATGGTGCTCTTGCTTGACCCAACAGAAACTAGCTAGCTCCTAACTTTATTATGGCGTTCCATAGTGGGACCCCTGGTACACCTACATACGTCTCCGACAGGTGAGCGCTACGTGTCAGGGGTTACACCCGTTCATGTCCTGCATTCATTCTGACGTTTGGTTTGGCCTCTTCTAACAAGGCAATGCGCCACTACCACATGTCTAGACAGTCACCTACAGGGGGCAGCTGTGGCCTAGTGGTTAGGGAACCGGAAGGTCGCAGGTTCGATCCCCACCCAGGGCAAGACACGACTGAGGTGCCCTTGAGCAAGGCTCCTAACTCCCCTAACTGCTCCCCG
>JAOVVF010000002.1:1311868-1328718 GCA_028565595.1 Duopalatinus emarginatus | reverse complement strand
CTAATTAATGTTAGGAGATCTATCAGCTAGCTTAATGATAGCTATCATTTAAATCTGTTAAAAATACACCAAATACACCCGTCTCATTCATGTGCCCCCCCCACACACATTAAAAATGCTTCCGACGCCAATGAGTACAGAGACAGTAAAGGTGCAGACTGCTCCACACTGGAGGAGGAAATATTAGGAGTACGCTTTGCCTTATTTAACTTTATTAACTTTATGGCTGCCGTGTTTGGTTTATAAACGCTGGCGTCGTTGATAAAGGTTACATGTGTATGTGGCGGAGTGATATTTGGAGAGCTTCGGTCCCAGTTATCGTGCAATAACGGCACTCATGGAACGTCTCTCGGCCAATCAGATTGCAGGGTCGGAACTAACTGTGGTATAATTTCGAATAATATGACTCGAGTCGATGTAAAAAGTCGTCATTCAGTTAATTACTTGAGTAAGAGTAAAAAGTACTAAGTGGAAAAAACTACTCGAGTACTGAGTAACTGCTGAGTGACTTCTTTGTTTAATAATCAGGACGTCAAATAATACACCTGAATGCACCAAAATATAAAACAGCACTGAACAAATTCAGAACAACTAAAACAATAATTAAATAAATCTTTACATTAAAGGAACATCAATTTAATTCTCTTCAGGTTGTTGTGAAACACAGACCCTCATCTTCGCCGTTGTACTGTGCTTCTGTGCTCTTTTCCGCCTGTGTTTGCTGCGGGGATTTTGTAATCGGTCATGTGACAGCTTGGCTCAGTTTGATTTGTGAAACAGAGTCAAGCGTCGCTAGTGGCTACATTTGATTGGTGGGACGCAGTCATGTGACATAGCCTCGACAAAACAAACGTTGTGCGTTGGACGGATGGGTAAATATAAAAGTAGCGAGCAGAATGTAGCTCAATGTAACTAAGAAAAAGTTTTTTATTATTTTAAGTGAACTGTTTGCCTACTGTGTTTGCATAAAGAGGAATGTGACCTCTGCATTTAACCATCAAGGCAGTGAAACACACCCACACACAGTAGTAAACACTAGGGGGCAGTGTACACACTTGCCCGGAGTGGGGGCCAGCCCCAAACCACAGAGCCTGTGGAGCAGTTGGGGGAGTTAGGTGCCTTGCTCAAGGGCACCTCAGTCGTGTCTCGCCTTCTCTGGCGATCGAACCCGGTCACAAGCCTGGTTCCCTAACCACTAGGTCACAGCTGTTCTGCTTCTTCTTCACTAATATACTAAAGTAAATGTAAAAATTATACAATATATACACAAAGTTACTCAAGTAAATGTAACGAAGTAAATGTAGCGCGCTCCTTCTCACATCTGCTGACGGATTTTGTTTCCTCTTGCGTCTGCAGGGTCTGCGTGACGCCATACCGTGGGGTCAAACTCAATTCCAGCAGCTACTGAGCTCCTGGCAGGCTGAAGCAGGAACGGAGGATATGGAACTGGAGGAGCTTCGCTACAGATGGATGCTTTATAAATCCAAACTGAAGGACACAGAGTGTGTTAAAGCTCAGTTCAGACTTCAGGTACGGAGAGAAACGGAGATGTATTATCCTGCTTAGTCTCACTACGGTCATACAGTACTCACATTTTATTGACTTATTTTTATATTAGTGTGCAAAATTTGCTTTACTGTTGAGGCTGTAAAATGCTGTAACCAGTTCTAGCCACAGGGAGGCGCTCTTGTAGCAGGAACTGATCAAATGTCAGATGTTTTGCTTTGTCACTCTTTTGCAGGATGAAGGAGTCGAGCAGGAAGAGCTTGTTCGGTCCAGAAAGGTAATTTTCTCTTTATTGTATATATACATATACACACACACTAATCAGACATAATGTTAATAAAACACGACTTATCAAGGCATGGACTCTGCATTAAGAGACGGACCAGATGCACGTCAGTGAGTCTTAGGTGTCCATGACCCTGTTCCTGCTTCACTGGTTGTCCTTCTTTGGACCACTTTTGGTAGGTATTAACTAGATTGTAAATCTTTCAGTGTCGGGCGATTCGATTCACTTCTGATTTTTGGGGTCACGATTCGATTTTCGATTCAGGAACAAGTACAAACTTCCAAGTAGTGGTGCGAATCTTTCAGTGTCTGGCGAGTCGATTCGATTTTTGGGGTCATGATTCGAATCAGAATCGTTTTTTGATTCAATAAACGATTTTTCTATTCACATGGTCTATAAATTTTGTTTGTTGACAAGATGAAACGACAATGTAAACAAATAGAAAATTTATTTAAAACAATACTTTTAGGTTCCTTATGGTATTAAATCTTTTCATACCAAAAAATAGGATTGTGCATAAAATTTTTTTTAAAATAGGACTTAAATGACCAGTATTAGGTTCACTTAGCTGTCTGGCTTTTTCATAAATAAATAAAAATCTATCAATAAACAAATAATTGAAAATGAATGAATACAAAAGTAAACATAGACTTCAGTCTACCACAGTGCATTAACCTTAAACTGAAAATATAAAACGTCATAGTGCGCTAGTCAGCTAGCAAGGGAGTTGGCTAACTAGCTTGAATAAATGAAAGTGAACTATTTTGCCTTACTGTGTGTTTGCACACAGAAGGAATGTGACCCATCCAGTGCAGTGAAACATACACACCAGTGAACACTAGGGGGCAGTGAACACACTTGCCTGGAGCGGGGGGCAGCCCCAAACCACAGCGCCCGGGGAGCAGAGAGCACCTCAGTCGTGTCTTGCCCTGGGTGGTGCTCGAACCCACGACCTTCCGGTCACAAGACCAGTTCCCTAACCACTAGGCCACGGCTGCCCAAAAGAAATGCTAGGACGGCTCCAGACTTCGTCAAAGCTGACAAGGCTTTAGCTTGATGACACAACCTGGGCGAAAGGCCCTCCGGCGTTCCCGACCTACGGAACCTTGGTGGAACCGGGACCTTTTGGAGCTGTACGGTGGTCTAGAAGGCCCTTTTCTCCAGTGGCTGAGTGGACATTTAATGCATTATGCAGTACGCTCGGGAGTAGGAGCGGCAAAAAATTAAACTTAAACACGTTATAAAATAGATTTTTGGGCATTTTTAATCATTTCAGAATCAACTACTAGGAACCGCGATTCTTTAAAGAATCTATATTTTTCAGCACCCCTAGTATTAACCATTGTATACTGAGACAAACCCCACAAGCCCTACTGTTTCGGAGATGCTCAGACCCAGTCGTCTAGACGTCATGATTATTTTGTTACAATGGCACCTGTCAAAGGGTTGGATATGGGTATTAGACTCAAGTGAACAGTCAGCTTGCGAAGTTGATGTGTTAGAAGACGGAAAAATGGCAGACCATACGGATCTGAGCAACTAAATTGTGATGTCTAGAGGGCTGGTTGACAGCGGGTCTTGTGGGGTGTGTCTCAGTATACAGTGGTCAGGATATACCAGAAATGATCCAAGGAAGGACAACTGGTGAATCATGGACACCCAAGTCTCATTTATATTGTTGGGGGTGGTGAAGGCTAGACCGCCTGGTCCGGTCCTACAGAATATCCACTAAAGGACCTGCTGCTAATGTTTTCTTTCCACTAGAAAAATAAGCTTTCACTGGTCAGAGCTGTTTAATGTTATAGCTATAACAGTCTTATATCGTAAAAGCTGTTTCTCCGAGCTCTTATCAGCTGTTATGATGATGATAATACGTCAAATGAAGCTGATTGTGAAGAACAGCACCTCTAAATAAATGTCACAGCTTTAAACTGACGCTCCAGACAGCATTTAAACATGTAAGCAAGATTATTAAATGTGTAGAATAATACTCATATCACTTTAAAGGCACTCTGGAGAAGCCGTGAAGCATGCATGTGCAAATTAACCCCGCCTTCCCAACCAAGACTGAGCAAATCATTTTGCCCTTTAAAGGAAAAAACACGAGCACAGAGAGGACGGGCTATAATGGAGAACACTGCTCCAGAACTGTGAATCATGCTTGTTTTGATGTTTTGTTGCATGTTTATGGCTACTTTACCGTCCACCATGGCTGTATCACCCAGGACTGATGTCAGGGTGTTGACCGTGTAGCGAGAAGTGCTGGCCAGGTTCTGTAAGAGTCAAGTTGGAGAACAGCTCTATTACAGGGCAACAAAGGCTATATCAAGTTCCTGAAAGTCGGCTGATCGGACTCGAACTTTGCCCATTTGCTATGAATCTCAGTAGAAATAAAATTCCTGAATTTCATCCTAATTGCACCAACCCCTGAGTTATAGCCACCAAAATGTCATTCTCAATATACTCAAAAATATCGTTACTGCAGCTATTCAGTCAACGTGTTGGAGCACAAATCAGTCAAAAAATCACAATTTTTTGGTAATTATTTACCTTCTGAGTCTACAGATTATGGCAAGACCAGTTTTGACTCAGTCAGAAGAAATTCCTAGGATCGGTAATGGACCATGTGTCAGGTGACCAAATCAAATGCACTAGAAGATATGCTTGATTTTCTTGAATAGCGCCCCCTATTGGCCAATCTTTTAGAAACTTTTAGAAATACAGGAGATGCCTACCATACCATAGCATTCAAATTTCGTCCTGATTGGCAAATGTTTAACCTTCCAAATCCATGCTTGAATCTGATTGGCTTATGGCGACAGGAGAGACCTATGACATTGCCCTTGTACCATCCATGGCCAGGAACTAGCTTGCAAATTTTCAGCCTGATTTAGTTATTCAGCAATTACAGCGACCCCTAACAACATATCGGCACCAAATTTGGCAAGCTACCTCAGAATCGAGTCCCCCAAGTACCTGTAAAGTTGTAATTTTTTTTGGACGAAGGCTTCAAAAATGATTGAGTTTTTATTAAAGTATGATATTTTTCAACAAATCCTAATTAGCATGTGGCGGCCATTTTGCTCACAAAATTATTATTTACTTTAAGTGTCTTCTGAATTTTTTGAGTATTTTTTTCATGAATTTTGGAAAGTAGGTTTCGCATATTTTGCAATTATGTGCAAAATCTAAGTACCTAAGTACAAAATTGCAGAGGCAAGGAAACACTCCATGAGACGACAAGAGGAAGAAACCTTCCCAGGAACCAGAGTCTAACTGCGTCTGAAATGTAAACAGTCCGTACTAGATTGTATCCACTACGTACTGCTCGACCAAGCAGTAGGCTCTTTCAGTATGCTACGTCCGTCAGTTTACCACCACTACATGATGCAAGTCACGTCAAAGACGCATCAGGCGCTGTCTTTGTCGTTCTCCACGAAGCTACCCATAACGTTACTTGGGGTTGTACATAATCAGCCATCCATGCATTTATCATCCGCTTTTCCAGTGTCCAGGCCCAAGCAAATCATCCATCTGTACCCAGGTACCAATTCTAACTCTTCTGGAAGGATGCCGAGGCGATTCCAAGCCAGCTGAAAAATATGCATCTGAATTATGGGATTATCAGATTATCAGACCACAGTGTGCTATGTTCGCGTACTTTTAAATGTCTTCTCACGCAGTACGTTGTCTGGGGGTTTTCGTGTACTTGTAGTGTTCAGTAAGGAAGTACGCACTGTTCCTCTGATTATAATAAGGTAGAGGGATTAATAGGTTAACCGAAGGGTTAAAGACCAACAGGTGTTTATGAGGTCCCTATGAGTAATGTCTCGATGTGTCATGGGATGGACACAGTAAAGTCTTTCTAATTACAGCTAGGTGCAAGTCTGCAGTATTTTGGTGACATTAAGCCCAGAGGCAGTGTTGAGACTCGGGCCTAAGCTGTATTTTTCAGGATGTCTATACAAATGTGGAAGGATCCGGGAAGTCCGGAAAGGTGGCAACATTTCTTGGCTGATTTAAAATCTTGTCAGTGGTAACTTGAGACCAGAAGAATGCAAACATTGACTATTTCTGGCTATTACGTTTCCAGTAAAAGAAACTCGCGGATTCCAGACACGTCCTTTTACTTTCGTTTACTCATCACCAACTTCCTCTCGCTCAGTCCCCCAGGTCATGTCACGTTCCCTCGGTTTAAGATTCACATCGCGGATAAAAGAACAAGGTTCACGTTAGGGCTTTCACTTCCCCGTTTCATGCTTATCGCGGTCAGTTTCCATAAAACGCAGCCGGGCGGCCTGACAATCGCTGCCTAAATCAGCTCGAACTAACCAGCTTTCCTGATCAACCAGGCGAATTTAATTTCAAGGCTCTGTGGGACGTGGAGGGTTTTGTGAAACATCAGAGACGCGGCCTCTCTGCGGCTTTCTGGCTCGTTTCCTAAATTCTTTAGAATTTGCACCTTGTTTCACACCTCGTTCCCGCGTCTGTTGTGTCTCTCTGAGGACTAGGCCTGGCGGAGAAGCAGGTCCAGTATTCACTGTGCTGCACTGAATACAGAGGCTTCGTCGGGTTGTTTACATGTGCATGAATTCTAAGTGAGATTGCGTTCTTGCATAATAATCGGACAGGGAAATGGGATTTGCGAGCAGTGTGTTTGTTCACTCTCTGAACTCCTGATGTTCAAATGGCTAACTCTTCCTGGATGCCTGATTCTGATTACAGACTGGTCTTTGTGGCTGACTTGTAAGAATGGCACAGTTGTTCAAACCTGGAGTAGACCTCATGCTTGGCCACGCCTATGGTCGGAAGCAGCGTGAACCCTTAAAGATTCCTATATTTCTGCATAAATATGACCTAAAACATCATCAGATTTTTACACAAGTCCTAGAAGTAGATACTTAGGTAAACAGATAAGACAAAAATATTTTAATCAGTCATTTCTGTGGTCTCTGTACCACTTGGTCTCAGTGAAGGAGGTGTGGTCTCTGTACAGTTTTGTCTTCATGAAGGAGGTGTGGTCTCTGTACAGTTTTGTCTTCATGAAGGAGGTGTGGTCTCTGTACAGCTTTGTCTTCGTGATGGAGGTGTGGCCTTTGTACTGCTTAGTCTCAGTCATGGAGGTGTGGTCTCTGTACAGCTTAGTCTGAATGAAGGAGACGTGGCCTCTGTACAGCTTAGTCCTGGTAAAGCAGGCGTGGCCTCTGTACAGCTTAGTCATGGTGAAGGAGGCGTGGCCTCTGTATAGCATAGTCTAAATAAAGGAGGCGTGGCCCATGTACAGCCTAGTCTAAATGAAGGAGGCATGGCCTCTGTACCACTTAGTCTAAATGAAGGAGGCATGGCCTCTGTACTGCTTCATCTCAGTGAAGGAGGTGTGGACATTGTAACATGGACATGATGAAGTGACAGTGCAAGAATACTCGTCTGTTATGATAAGTATGCAGATAGTTCAGTAGGTACCATGTAACATTCACACAACGTGCAGACGTATTAATAATGAATCTTAAAAAGCTTTTGAGTTGCGTGAGAAACTTCACCGTCGTGGCCGTGAGCCGTAGTTTTCTGATCTTTACCTCCTTTTAAGAATAAACGGAGAGCTCACACATATGTAGATGTTATACACGGCCTTGCTCTGTCCTCTGTGTTTTCCACATGTCGGAGATGGACAAGCCGTAATTACTGCGATCTCACCGATTAGGAGTCAACTAGGGCTGAGGAGGAATAGATTTACTCTTCTCATCCGCCCACTCACACACACTTTCTTTCTGGCTTTCTCTCTGAATCTCCCACTCACACACACACACACACACACACACACACAGGCTCAGCACTCCTGTGATGCATAGGCAGTGCAGGGGTGTACGGCCGGTGTGGGTGGTTGTTCACTTCCTTAATCCAGAAGCATCTTCACGCTCTGTGCATTTTCTGCCGTGGGAGTTTTACATCTTTGAAACGCACATTTGTTTGTTTCTAATTCATGAGTCACGGGCAAGTGAGTCAGTGTCGTGTTTAGTGTTTAGTGTTTCTTTAATCAGGTCCAACAAACAGGTCCTCTAATGTCTCATTTGGAGAATGTCTCAAAGTTGCTTTTTTGACAAGTTACAGCAGTTCATGCGTGATTTTCGTTGCCTGTGGAGCCCGTGCCCTGTCGTATTTCTGCAGTCCCCCTGTCCTACCGAGTATTATATTAGAGTACCAATTGCTCTTTACCGTTGCACACATATGTAGATGTTATACACACCCACAAAGTAGCAGGTAATGATGAGAACAAGGTCAGAGCTCGACCGCCACCATGCTTCACTTTTCCCTGATGAGCAGTGTTGTGCTTGTAGCAAAAGCCAGAATCCTAAATCTGTGTGTGGTGTGTGTGTGTGTGTGTGTGTGTTAGCAGGAGAGCTGCTGCGGGTTCCTGTACCGTGCATGTTGTGTGGCTCTCCCTCTCCAGCTGCTGCTCCTCGCCCTCCTACTCTTCGCCTTCCTGCTGCCCCTGATGGACGAGGGGACGAGCTGCTCGCTGTCCAACAACTTCGCCCGCTCCTTCAACATCATGCTGCGCTACCATGGCCCTCCGCCCACCTAAACACACACACACACACACACACACACACACTCCCATCATAGCATCAATTCATGCACATACATACAGACACAGAGCTAAACACACACACACACCATTACAGATTGACACAGATATCTGCACACACACACACACACACACACACACACACACACACACACACCCCTGTACGCACATATGCATAGCTATACTTGCACGCACACACACACACACACACACAGGTAACTATACACATGTATACGCAATCATACATGCATAGCTACACAGAATCTACACGTGTATCTATACATACACACACACACACCTGTACACACACATGCATGGGTATACATGCACTCACATGCCTAGCTGTTCACATGCACACACCTATACACACATACATGCATAGCTATACACGTACACGTGCACACTTATTCACACATGCATAACTAGGTATGTACGCACACACGTGTACACACACACACACCTATACACACACGAATAGCTATACATATGCACACACACACACTTAAATACACGTATGCATAGCTTTACATGTGCACACACATCTATACACACACACGCCTATGTACACATGCATAGCTTTACATGTACACACACACACGCCTATGTACACATGCATAGCTTTACATGTACACACACACCTATACACACACACACACAAACCTATATACACATGCATAGCTTTACATTTACACACACATCTATACACACACACGCCTATATACACATGCATAGCTTTACATGTACACACACACCTATACACACACACACAAACCTATATACACATGCATAGCTTTACATTTACACACACACCTATACATACACGCCTATATACACATGCATAGATTTACATGTACACACACACGCCTGTACACATATGCATAGCTGTACATGTGTACACACACACATGCATAGCTATACATGCACACACACACACACACAGATACACCTATAAACACATGCATATGTTTACATATACACACACACACCTGTACACATATGCATAGCTGTACATGTGTACACACACACTTCTATGCATACAGCTCCTTCAGCATCTCCATCCACTTAAACACACACACTTGCACACACCCACACACATCTACACACACGTATCCACATGGAAAAGCGAAGCTATTTCAACATCAAGCTCTGTCCTACTGAACACACACCTACACACAACACACACCTACACACACCAGATTACACCGACACACTGACAAGAGCTCTGTGGCCACCAACCACCAAAATATCTGTGGAATGTACACCACTATTATGTTTCTCATTCTTATTATTCACATATATAATAGGATTGTGTTAACCTCCTTTTCCAAAGAAAAAACAACAATCAAAAAAAAAAACAAAGAGAAGCTGCAGAGAGGCACTGCATGAAACTGACATCAGTTACTGTAGCATCATATTTCACACTCGGCTGGGCCTAGCAGAACTGTGTGTGTGTGTGTGTGTGTGTGAGTGAGTGGGAGGCTGGCTTTGAGGCTGGCAACCTGTTCCTCACGACTCGAGCTGTTGCGCTGTCTTGTTTTATTACCGAGGAAGCAGAGCAGAGTAGCTGTTAGTAAATCCAGGATTCCAGCCTCTCAAATATAACTCCATTAACACGCCTTTATTAACTTCCTTTTATGACTTCTCCGTCATGGAAGAGAACACCAGGGATGGGAGATATGATGAAGCCGTAACATTAACATCACCTGCCAATTCGGTCGCTGAAACAGCTCTGACCCACCGGAGCATGGACTCCACAAGACCTCTGTGGTATCTCTGTGGCACCAAGACATTAGCAACAGATTGTTTTCTGGAGGATCGGACCAGACTGTCTAGCCTCCGATCCTCAAGCACCTCAGTGAGCCTCAGGCAGCCATGAAGCTGTCGCTGGTTTTCCAGTTGTCATTCCTTGGAAGACTTTTGGAAGACTTGAACACACAGCAGAAAACCTGATGTTTAGGAGATGCTCTGATGAAGTCGTCTAGACAATGAAGTCGTCACAATTTGGTCCTTGTCAGTTTCTTACAGTTGCCCATTTTTCCTTGTTCCAACATGTCAACCTCGATTGCTGCCTGGTATATCCCACCACCTGATGGGTGCCATTGTAACAAGACAATCTGATCTGAGTGACTTTGACAAGGACCAAATTGTGATGGTTAAACGACTGGGTCAGAACATCTCCAAAACACCAGGTCTTGTAGAGTGTGTCTCAGTTTACTCTGGTCAGTGCCTACCAAAAGTGGTCCAAAGAAGAACAACTGAGGTACGGCAACAGGGTACGGAGCCACCAAGGCTGACTGAGGGGGTTGAGGTCCAATCCCTCAGAATATCCACAGAAGAATCGGTTGCTAACGTCTTGGTGCCGGATACCACTGAAGACCTTCAGAGATCTTGAGGAATCCATACGTTGATGAGTCAGTGCTGTTTTAATGTTGTGGGTGTGCAAAGTCTACAAAGTGCAAATTCTACAAAAAAACAACAAAAACAAACAAACCTTGCAATATCTTGGATATTTATTATGATATTGATATTAAATAGCCATATCGCCCAGCCACAGTGGGCACTTTCTGAACAAGGATGCAGCAAAAAGTAATTAAATAGCAACAAACTTTACCTCGGTACTAAGTTTTAAGTTAAACACGTGAATTTCTTTGCACAAGTTTGCTACCTAAAGACTAATTTAAATGAATCAGTTCTAAAATAGCATATTTCCAAGAAGGTTTACATTTTTAACCAACATTATCTGGAAATGAAACTGCACCAAATCATACCAAGTTCTGAGCAGGTCTATGTTTATGTATATTCAGTTGATTAACCCATTAAAAGCTCAGCTGACAAATTTTACAGAAGCTGTTACAGTAACAGAAAAATTGTTAAGGTTGCGAAATAGCGAATGTAAGTTGATTAGGTTATGTTAAAAACAGTACTGAAGCAGGACTATATATTGATTTCAATCAAAATTTTCATCCAGCTTTTAAAATTAGCTTGTCCTTGAAAGCTTTGTGGTCATGGATAAAAAATTATAATAATTTAATCATTTTAAAGCATTTTAAGCAGAAGAGCCAAAGATTGACATTTACTATGCATTAGTTACAAAAACCTTTGTACATCAGCGCCTCATTTTTAATGTTGGATGCTGGTATTGAATTTTGTCACAAATGCTAAAGATTTTTTTTTTTATGTTAAAAAAAGTTGCCTAAACAAAAATAGCCATATTCTCACAAAACAATGCACATATACTAAATTAACCTAGAATTTCAGACAGTACAATGTTAGATTTAAAATCTGAGGTACAAATTTGACCACTGTTAATGTTAGCTATACCAGGAGCAGTGAACAGTTCTTAATCCACATCTTAACCAAATTTTAATCTAGCTAGCTATCAAAGTTATCATATTACTTTATGTAGAGCTTTTATTAAGCAATAATATCTACCTAATTTGCTACCTTATTTTAAACTAATATTAGCTAAAATGTAGCTAACACAGTAACAGCATCCTATTAATGCAGTGTCTGCAAATGTATCCGGTAGCAACTGCTAGTTTTCCTTTTTTTTAATTATTTAAATATTTCTTGATTTAAAACCAACCAAAAATCAAGATAGCTAGCTAGCTAGCAGAGTTGTCTTATTAGCCTGTGTAATTTTTATTTAGCAATAGTGGCTAGCTAGTTATTACCTAATTTCATGCCAGTATTAACTGAAATGTAGCTAGCGCACCTCAGTGACAATCTTGTCAATGCAGCTGCTAGTTTTTAATTGTTATTTTTTTTTATTTATTTCATTCTGCGATATCCTGTGATATCATGTGACAATCATGTATACGGTGTAATCAACCACTGTGAGTTTTTTTCAAAGGGTGGGATAAATAAAACAGCTGGTGACCAGTTAGTTCTCAAGGTTGATGTGTTGAAAGCAGGAAAAATGAGCAAGTGGAAGAATTTGAGTGATTTTTGTCAGGGCTAAATTGTGATGTCTAGACGTTTGGGTCTAGTAGGTGTGACCTTGTATGCAGGAGTCAAAGCCACTATGAGTTTCTTGTTTTAGATGTTAAGGCGTTATGGTTTGCATTAGATAATGAATTAATGATAAAAATTGTAACTAAAATATGTTTGAATGTTTGTACACAGTAACATTTAGTCGGTTCTGAAGGGTCCAGCCGACGGAGTGAAAATAGCCGAGTATGACAAGAATGTCCTCGTTTTTAAAACCCTCTCTGCTTCTCTTTTGACCTCGGAGTCATGCATTCATCCCCCCCTTCTTTGCTTGCATTTCTCAGCGGACCGACTGTTGCTACAGCAACCGGGACCAAATTTAGTTATTCTATTAGGATCCCATCATAAAGGTCCATTGTCAGAGCAGCTGTTTCTGAGATTATTATACCGGTTCTGAACGACTCGGATTATATGTTTCAGTCATGCAGCACGACAGGGTTACGGTTTGAAAGCCTGCCAAAGCTGGTCTATGTGTATGTGTCATCTTTTAAAGGAATATTGCAGGAAGCTCAGGTGGATTTTGTATTTGAAAGCAGTGTTAATTATATGTTGGAATATGTCATGCCTCAGAAAAACTTTATTTAAGCGTTATTTTAAACTGTTATGCAAAAAAAAAAAAAAAATAGGAAAGAAAGCATGTTTATGAAGAACCTTTAAAGTCACCCAGAACTTTTTTGAAGGTCATTTTCTGTATCATTGAATCTTTCTGGCGACACGTTATATTAACTTTACGTTTCTCATAGCAGACACTAAGACGCTAAAATTTGTTTTGTTTTTTTTTGTTTTTTGAAAAATGAAAAATGGTCATCAACGATTCGACAGGAAGAATTGAGAAAACCAGAATTGAGCATTTTTTTTACTATTTCACGATTAATGAGGATGAAATGGGTGTCTCATCACTGGCGCAGTCGGGAACTGCTTGCAGAAAGTAGCAGATGTGAATACTTAGCTGAATATTTAGATGATTCTGCAGTAAATGAACCGTAACAACACTAGAAAAAAACATTTTCAGTATAACCCTTGTACAAATCTCCACACAGCTGACAGTTTTCTCTGTTGAACTTCTGCTTGGGAAACAGTGTCTAAGCATACTAAAAAAAATAGCACATATAATTGCTTTCTTGTGATCACTCTGATATACATATACATATGTATAATGTACTTAATTCTAGGTATATATATCGTTTTTAGGCCCCAGACTTCCTCTTGCTGTTCTGGAAAAATGTTTTTTTTGTTTGTTTTGTTTTGTTGTTTTGTTGTTTTTTTTTGTTTTACCATTTAGGCTGAAATACGAATATGTTGGAAATATTAGTTTGTTGAAGTTAACTATATGGTAGCTACATCGATCAGCCGTAACATTAAAAGTGAACAACAATGATTATGCCATTATATTGGCAATAGTCAAGGGGTGTGATATATTAGCCAGCAAGTTGAACAGTTACTTCTCAGAGTTGACGTGTTCGATCCAGGAAAAATGGGCAAGTGAAGTATCCTTACAGAGGGTATTAGTACCTAACAAATGTAGTCCAAGGAAGGAAAAATGGTTAACCATTGACTGAGTCAAAGGCACTCGAAGCTAACTGATGTGCTTAAGGAGTGACGGTTAGACCTTCTGGTCTGTCCCACAGAAGATCTACAGGAGGATCTGTTGGTAACATGTACGTGGCACTGATTCCACAGCGCACCGTCTTTGACTTGATTTGACATTATGGCTAATCAGTGAGAGTCAATAGCGTATACAGAAAGGCTATTCAAATTAGCAAACAAACATACTTTGTTTACCTTGAGGTAAAGTGAGGGTGCCCCCAAGAGCATATATGATAAAGAGCAATTTGTGTCTATAATTGGGGGGAAAAAATATTGTAGAGACAGTTCATTAATTATCATTCAAGACTTGAAACAAATGAGTAAAATTAAGTCACTTTTTTTTTTGCAATTTTTGCAAACGTTAACTCGCTAAATTAAGAACTGACACTGAAGAAAGTTCCAGTATTTACACTTGAAGAAGAAAATTTACTGTAGTATAAATTTGGCTAATTTATGTACATTTTTAATCAGAGATTAAACTAACAGTCAATACAAAACTTGTTTGTTGTAAATTTCAACAAACATCACATTAATGCATACTAGCTTAGCTAACTTACAATTTACTACTGCTATGTTTAACATCATTTATGGTTCGTTAAGTAAATATTGTTAGTAAAATAAAACCTAACCTTACAAGCTCCACCCCTTTTTGCCTAGTAAACCAGTATTACTCAACCTTAATTTGCATCCGGGAACATAATAGGCTGTTAAATTGTTTTATACAATATCACATACCTGTCACATGGGAAAAATACAGATTTTTGAACATTGATCCCGTTTTCTATCACCTGTGTTTATTTAAAGGGCAACACCACTGACTCAATCGTAGAAAGAGAATAATGTTTTCTAAAAATCGGATTAATATGTTTATGTAGGTTAAGTAGCGTCATGTTGTGTAGTGAAGTTTTGTTTTTTTGTTGTTTTGTTAACAGTGACTAGGAGTAGCGCTAATAAAAGCTACATTATTACGCTCGGATCTGTTTGGTCGGAAGGTGTTTATTTATATAAATATATCAGATGCTCCAACAGTAGGTCTGGATGCTAATGTTAAGGCATTTCTGAAACAAGTTATCCTTTCTATAGCGACAAGAAGTTGACACTTTACAGTTTTAAAAACATGGAAATTCACATTTATGGAAGAAGCCAAATGTAAAGTTTATGGTTATGTGTTGTGCAAACGTTTTACAACAAAGGGGAATGTGTTTATAGTTTCTCAGAATTGTGACAAGGCTAGCTAGTACACGCGGATTAGCACTGAGCAAAATACTTTATTTGTCTTTATTTGTTATATTCTTTAATATTTTTAGTCGTGTTGCTCTTGAAAAAATGCAGAATTTTATGATTTTTAAAAAAAACTCATACTCAAAACTCAAATACATATTAACCTTACAAAAGTTTCGGGTGACTTTAACTTAGAACCTCCATTAATACTTGATCCTAAACCAAAACCTCAGTACAATAAGACTGCACTTAATCGGCTACAACGTGTTCTAGAACTGAAGTGTAATGGTTTTACTTTTTCGTGCACTGCTTTACATTGTATTTCTTACAAAAGAAAAAAAAAAACGACTTTAAATGTTCTATACGGACGTCCAGTATAGTGGATCTACAAACACGATACTGTACTCATTTATAACACTGTGCAAAACGGAAGAGAAAATATTTTCAAAACGGAGTTGATTATGCAAATTATTCGATTATTTCTATTATTATTTTGTTTTTTGGCGTAGAAGCTTTCAATGTTAAACATGCGCTAACTTAATACAAATGTATGTTCTATTAAAATGAGGTTCATGTTATTTTCATACAATATTTTGGACTGTATAACATGCTCTATTACAACTTAATGCTGATATACTGTATTTAATCAATATTTTTGTATTTTCTTCATGGCAATAAATCTGCAACATATATGCATTGTACGTAACGCGGTGTTACTCCGTGTTTAAAACGTCACGCCTTCTTATCCCTGACTAACCGAATCTGAATTCCTCTGCATATTTCAGGTTAATAATTCCCAACACAGCTGTGTTTTCTCTCGTCCCACTACGGCACAATCAGCACTGTTTTTTTCCACATCGTTAACTTCTGATTGCTGTGTGTGTGTGAGAGCCACATAGCAATGCCTTTAAGTAGTATTTTTTTAAAGGAACTGCTGAATACGCTAGAATACGATTTTGATTCATAGGAAAATGATTCAGTATGAGTTTGATTCATAAGGCAATGATTTGCTACTATTTTGATAGTTGATGATACTGAATCTGCTACAATATGATTCGGGACAATGACCATTCCTAAAGCACTGATTTGATATCTGTGTATTTGGAATCAAATATCATAAAAATTTGACTTAAATTCAGTGTTTTATGATACCACTAATATGATTTTGAGTCATAAGACAACGATTTGATAAAATTTGGATACATAAGGCAATGATTCGATATGAAATTTGATCCATAAGACAATGATTCAATACAATTTTGTTTCGTAAGGCAAGGATTTGAGGATACTGAATCTGCTACTACAATTTGATATTTGAAAAAAAATACTTCTGATTCTGCTATGTTAAGATTTTGATTCATAAGACCATAACTGGATCCTATTTAGATTCGCAAGGCAATGGTTCGCTACAATTTTGATTCATAAGGCAATGGTTCACTACAATTTTGATTAATAAGGCAATTATTTTCTACGATTTTGATTCATAAGGCAATGATTCACTACAATTTTGATTCATAAGGCAATAGTTTGCTACAATTTTGATTAATAAGGCAATGGTTCGCTACAATTTTGATTCATAAGGCAATTATTTGCTACGATTTTGATTCATAAGGCAATGATTCACTACAATTTTGATTCATAAGGCAATGGTTCGCTACAATTTTGATTCATAAG
>JAOVVF010000002.1:1279172-1295086 GCA_028565595.1 Duopalatinus emarginatus | reverse complement strand
CATTTTTAGTTATTCATAAAATGCTCAGTCACTGTTACGAGCTACTTTCAGGACACTTGTAAACTCATACCACATATGAAATCGCACTCAAGTAAGAGTATTGTTACTTTAAAATGATATTAAAAAAAAAATCACGGCACTTATTAAACGTCTCTCGGCCAATCAAATTGCAGGGTCGGAACTAACTGTGGTATAATTTCGAATAATCTGACTCAAGTAAAAGTAAAAAGTCGTCATCCAATTAATTACTTGACTAAGTATAAAAAGTACTAAGTGAAAAAACTACTCAAGTCCTGAGTAACTACTGAGTCCTTCTTTGTTTAATAATCACCTACACCTGAATGCACAAAAATATAAAACAGCAATGAGCAAGTTCAGAGGTGGAGAATTTCTCTTAAAAAAAACTAAAACAATAATAAATTAAATCTTTACAAAGTTACGTAAATTACATAAATGTTGTGAAACGCCATCGTCTTTTGACATTGTACTGTGCGTCTGTGTTTTTTTCCACCTTTGCCGCTGGAATTTAGTGTGCAGTCATGTGACAGCTTGGCTCTGTTTGATTGGTGAATGGAATCAAGTGTCACTAGTGGCGACGTTTGATTGGTGGGACGCAGTCATGTGACAGAGCCTCTGTTGGAAGTCTCGACAGAACTGAACAAAATTACGGAGTAACGGAGTAAAAGTAGCTTCTTTACTAATATACTTTAGTAAAAGTAAAACGTATGCTGCAATAAAACTACTCTTATAAATACAATCTATCCAAAACGTTACTCAAATAAATGTAACAGAGTAAATGTAGTGCGTTTCTACCCATGTCTAAATATTGGTTATATAGGCAGTTAATGTGCCACGTGATCCCAGTATGATCTCATTGCACCTCCTCCTGGAAACATCAGGGTCATAAAGAAGATATCTAAACAGACTGGGTCATTAAGACTAACTTCTAGAAGTAGCCATTAAGGTTGGTCCCGAATATCCAAGAAAGTGCCATTAAATCTGTTACTAAAAATGAAAAGACTATGGTAGAGGAATGAAATGGAATATGTCAGTGTCTGGCGTAAGGAGGTCGTTGGTTAGAAGAAACCAGGGGTGAGTCTGAAGAAGATAGATAGGGCTCTGTGGAAGAACGGCAAGTCACATGACATGAATCCCAGTGGAGTTCTCCAAAAGTCAGGTTTCTCTGGTCTTATGAGATCAAATAGTGGCTCTGGCACAGAATGCCATTGATTGGCAAGAAAACCAACACTGCTTATCACAATCCACACAGTGAAGCACGGTGGTGGGAGCATCATGTTGAGTTACTCTTGGCGTCTGGCTTGCTCCTCTTGACTAATCCCCTCTGTAACCCGGTCACTGAGTTTTGGTAGAAGGCCAGCTATCGTCAGAATCGCTCTCATGCCATGCTTTTTCCATCTATGGAAGAATCCTTTCCAAAGAGTCCATTTTTGACTTTATTATACCAATACGTATTCTTAGTCATGACATCATCCCTCAGCATGCGTCTGTGTGTGTATTCCTACAAGCCTGCAAAAAAAGGCTCTAATTTAAAGCACTTGGAACTCTGGCCAGTGAAAACACTGACACAAGCGCAATAGCTGGATTGCGAAAATTCGAAATCATTTTTTTAAATCTTTGGATTAAAGACTCGGGAGTATATCAGGCGACAAGGACTTCAATTTCTCATCTCTAGCTCAGTATGGTCCGGCTCTGTTAATGGCTTTGAAAAAACATAAAATTCCTCTGGAGTGTAAGTTTAATGGCCGTGCATTTAAATGGACGTGCAATTAATTTCAAGTGCATGAACTTGCTGAACCACTGAGTCATTCTGAAGACATTGAATCATTCAATGGTTTAACATGTAATTAAGCACAGAGGTACTATATAATATGGGTAATACTTAAGGACGCGTATGTAAAACACTAAGCGGTATGTCGTTACGGGAAAATAATCAACGGCAGGGTGGTTTGATGAACTGGAGTTCCTGTTAGCATTCCAGTCTTGATAGTTACTGTAAGTGTACACCAGTCAGTCATAACATTAAAACCAGCTGCCAAAACAGCTCTGACCTGTCGAGGCGTGGACTCTACACCAAGACGATCTTCTGTGGGATCGAACATGAAGAGTCCAGCCTTCACCCCCACACAGGGTGAGTCTAGGTCACCCATGACCCAACTTACCAGTTGTCCTACCTTGTACAAACCACTGTATACTCGGACACACCCCTCAAGACCTGCTGTTTTGAAGATGCCATGCCCCAGTCGTCTAGCCATCATAATTTGTTCCTTATCAAAGCCGCTCAGGTTCTTACTCTTGCCCGTCTTTCCTGCTTCCAATGCATTAGCTTTGAAAACTGATTGTTCAGTTTCTGCCTAATATATCCCATCCTTTGTAAGATTCCTGAAACCTTGCACGCAGTATATTTAAGCTCCTCCCCTTTGGCAGGCGCTACCAACAATTAGCCATAGCATTCAAATGACAAAACTGTTATTAATTGTCTTGTTATGGTGGCACCTGTTCATGAGTTATATAATAAATAATAAACCATCAGTTCTCAAAGTTGATGTGTTGGATGCAGGAAAAATGGGCAAGTGTAAGAACCTGAGCGACTACATTGTGATGTCTAGACGACTGGGTCAGAGCATGTTCAAAATAGTCTTGTACCCCACAAGATCCAGTATGCAGTGGTTAGTGCCTACCAAAAGTAGTCCAAGGAAGGGGAACCAGTCAACCAGCGCCGAGTGATGGCCAGCATGTCAGGTCCGATCCCACAAAAGAACGATCTGTTGCTAACGTCTTGGTTCCAGATACCACAAAACATGTTCAGAGGTCTTGTGGAGTCCATGCCTTGATGGATCAGAGTTCTTTTGGCAGATGTTTAGACAGGCGGTTTTGATATTATGGCTTATCGGGGTATTGTTTGTATATTGTGTGTCGTCTTGAACTTATATGTCTGGGTACATGGAGCGCCCAAAATGGTCGAGCTTAATACTGGCTATTAATCAGCCTAAATATCAGTGTTCATAATGTTTCCAGTGCTGTGAGATTTTCCCTGTTTTTGTATCTGCTTCAGTAAAATAGGATTACCCCCTCAAAACATTTGAATGTTTCGTATTTGCATTTTTCATGACTGTAAAAAAACTCTCAGATAACTCCAGGCAAAAAAAAAAAAAGGAAAAGCCGCATAGTAAACACAAATGCCTCGCACCTTTCGATTCTTTTTTTACCTATGTGCATTTTAAGTAACCCGAGCCTCACTCACAGAAACACGGATTCCCATCACTGTTGAAGCTCACAACTCATACAGAGTCACCGTGCAGCTTTCACGGCCTCTGCGACGTCGGCGTGCAGGGCCGAGCCTGCGAGAGCTGGCGTGCATGCTGTGTCGGTTTTGTTAGTCTAATCTTGCAAATGATCACAGACCTCAGGCAGCCATGATGAGTGGAGTTAAACTGGATGCAAAAGCCTGTGTATTGTTGCTGCTTTTAGGTCTTGTGTTTATTTTGCAAATGGTGGAATTATTGCTATGCAACAAGGGTATTCGTGTAAGATTTAAGATTAAACGGTCCAGCTACAGACAGTTTCTAGGTAATAGAGCTCTGTATGTGACTGGCATGACAAAATAGTGGCATCAACAAATTATATACCTTTTTAAAGTATTTACTTCATAGCTGTAATTGAGACACAGCCCTTTGAGGTGGTTATGTCATGTTACCACTGTTGATCAGCGCCATGGACTCGATTAATTATTGAATGCATGTTTTTTTTGTCCAATCATCTTTCAGCATTCATCATTTCAAACAAACCATGTAATTGTTTGATTAATAGATTTAAACTGATAACTTCAAGAAAGTAAACTACTGATTCCCCATTTGACCCATCAGTGTAGTGAAATACTCACATACACGCCAGTGAATACACACTTGGGGGCAGTTAGCACTTGTTCCCAAGGGCAGTCCCTGTCCACGGTGGCCAGGGAGCAGTACCCTTGCTCAAGGGTACTTCAGTTGGGTCTTTGCAGGGTTCGAACACACTGGTTCCTTAATCACAGGCCTACGGCTGCCCCAGTAAAGCGTCATAAAAGAAATAAAATAGAAATAAACTATTATAAGGAAATTATCAACCATGGGAGGTTTTAAAAAACTTGCAGGATGTTTTCAGATTTTTCTATGTACAGCATGAGCGGCAGTTTTTTATTCCTTTTATACTGCAGCAATTAGCTTTAAAGGACAAAAGATAGTTTTTAGCCATTTTTAGTTACATTTAATGCCATGAATAAGAGTTTCCCTTATCACTTAGATTATAGCGGCTATAAACATTCATTAAAAATAAACAGAAACATAGCCAGCTTGTTTTTTTTTATTTAAAGTTGCATTCGATGCTGTGAAATCTGTGTTCCTATTACCGCTTATGTGATAGCAGCTACACCAATCAGCCATACTAGCAAAACCACTGACAGGTGAAGTAACTAACATTGATTTAGTAGGATGTATTAGGCGAAACGTGAAATTGTGATGCCTGGATGGCTGGATCAGAGCATCTCCAAATCAGCAGGTCTTGAAAGCTGGCTTGTCTGATCCAGAAAGATCTGTTGCTAAATTCTGCAGAAATACCTTCACAATTTTTGTGTACAATATTCAAAATTCGGTAGTCAAAGCCGCTCAAGTTTTTACTCTTGCTCATCTTTTCTGTTTCCAATGCATTAGCTTTGAAAACTGATTGTTCAGTTGCTGCCTAATATATCCCATCCTTTGTAAGATTCCTGAAACCTTGCACACAGTATATTTAAGCCCCTCCCCTTTTTTGCAGGCGCTACCAACAATCAGCCATAACATTACAATAACAAAACGTAAATAATATTAATTGTCTTGTTATGGTGGCACCTGTTCAAAAGTTAAATAATAAATAATGAACAGTCGGTTCTCAAATTTGATGTGTTGGAAGCAGGAAAAATGAGCAAGTGCAAGAATCTGAGTGACTAAATTGTGATGTCTAGACGACTGGGTCAGAGCATGTTCAAAATAGTCTTGTACCCCACAAGATCCAGTATGCAGTGGTTAGTGCCTACCAAAAGTAGTCCAAGGGAAGTAGAAGGAAAACCAGTCAACCAGCACTGATTTGCATGAGATGTGAGGGCCAGCATGTCACTATATTCACTACAGTAATTAATATAAGAAGAATAAGTGGATAATAAATAAAAAATAAATAAAATAAAAATAATTTTTTTAATAATAAATTAATGTAATCGTTAGTTTAAAAACAATATATTAATAATACATTTATTTAGTAATAAAACTAATTAAGTAATAAGAAATAGATTTATTAAATGTCAAGGCTGAATGTAACTTAAACTGAACGTGTCATTTCTTTAATTATTATTATTATTATTATTATAATAATAATATTATTACTATTATAATAATAAAATTAACCTCTGGGATATTTATTGTATAAGTGGGACAGGACATTTTAGGAAATGTTATAGTGGTAACAATAACTGTCACTGTTTATCTGAACCGAATGTCTGACTGTCTTTTGTTTCCTATAAGAGTTTGTGAATTTCCACTCAGATTAGTATGTGTGCAGCCTGGTGAATGTGTCCCGTTGTGTGTTTTGTGACTGTGTGTGTGTGTGTGTGTGTGTGTGTGTGTGTGTGTGTGTGTGTGTGTGTGTGTGTGTGTGTACGGTCGTTAGCCTTGCCTCCACTCTCGTCCCCTCGGTCATTATTTCATCATGTCATTTGCACAGCGCTTATTGATCTCCGAAAATGGAGCCTCTTTTGGTTTTTTTACTTGGACTGAATAATGAATGAATGAAGGAAGCTCCGGCTGAAGTGGTGCTCCCACGAGGATGGGCCTGTGTCCTGTTGAGTTATTTACTTACATGCTCTGAATGCTAATGAGGAGCCGCTATAGTAGAAGGGGCCAAAACTTGAGTATCAACACACTCTGTTAAAAAGACGGCGGAGTAGACGGTGCCAGGCGGACTGGATAATGTGACCCGCTCTGTCTGTCCTACACTGTTTCAAGTAAAATTTAGTTTCAGATAGACGCTGAATACACAAGGACCTTTGCCCTCTGTGCTTGACACACTCCCAAATGCTTTCTATAACATGATAAATGTCTAGCTTCAGTGGCAGGAAATGTTTTTAGCTTTGTTAGCCAATTCCTGGCATTCAAAGTGAGTTCTTTGTGTGAAAAATGAAAATAAAACCTGTTGCTAGCGCATGCTAATTATAAGGAATGGCGCTACGATGGCTACTTTATTTATTTTTATTTTTTTGGATTTCTAATTCCGACTTGTACATCCCTGTCCGTTGTTCTATGTGTAATCTGATGTTGTGAAAATAATATTATATATATGTATATATATATAATATATATATATAATCTTTTTTTCTTATGTCTTCCAGTTGAGAGAGAAGTCGTTCAGAAGCGGACTTTCACAAGATGGATGAATCTGCATCTAGAGAAGGTTTGTGTTACTATTTTCAATAGCTAGACATCATGACCCTGTCCTGATTTGGTCAAATAAAGACTCTGAGTCAACAAAAGAAGGAGATTTCAGTCAATTGTATAACATGGCCACATTTAACCTAATGCTGGCTAACAAAATGGTGCTAGTAAACCATACAAAATCAGTGAAAAACTCACTCAGCGTTAGTCGGCTTACTAGCAAACAAATTATCCAAGTATTTTAGTTTCATTTTGAAGTACTTTTACCTCAGATTATCCAGTTTTATATCAGTGTTGGCTAAGCTACAGAGTTAGCTGACTCGCTGATGCTAGTGCAGTGCTGTGCTTAGCTAACTGGCTAGTCTGTGTCATGCTTTTAATCCGTTATATAGCTTAAATCTGTATTTTATGCTAAGCAGGATATCAGGGAGAATAAAAATGGGCTAGCGGTGATACCATGGTAAAGTTTGTGTTTAAATTTAAACTTCTCCTCGACCCTTTGCGCCCTAGGGAGGCAAAATCAGGACGTGTGAAGTAGATGTAGGCCATTTCACTTGTAACTCCTAACGAGCCAAACAGCTACCGCAGTGACACACGATAACAGGAAGTGCACGTGTCTCGTCCCCTGCCATGAATTATGAATGACTAAAATGGAATTGACATGAATGATGTATTAGGCGATTGGTGAAAGTTACATCTTCAACCGTGTCCTTGTTAGTTTTTTTGACTGATCTTGTTTAGGCTCTCTGGGTTTTTTCTTCCTCTCGATGTCTACTTTCACTTTCTTCCTCACACATTTGCATTGCACTTTGCTCGCCACGGGTGACCGTGTGACTTCTCATTAAACCCTGGTCCTTTTGTCCTGTCTGTCCATCGACTGCTGGGCTTCTAGTGTTGCAGACAGCTCAGTGACTAGAAGGCTGCCATTCACGGCATGCTTCGCGCTGACGGAAAGCGTCGAGTGATGAGTCCTTTGTTTCGCAGCACAATGATTCTTTATTGTGTGGCCTAGAACTTGGCTTCTGAACAGGGCGACGACCCACTAATTAACAATCACACATTTGTCTTTATTATTTTGTCTCTCAACTACCATGCACTGCCTGCAATTCTGGAAAGTACTTCTTCAAGCCATGGCTTTGACATGAAGGGCACTAGAGGGTGCCACAATTACCCTGAAATGGTCTTTGCTGGTTTAATTAACCAGTGTACTATCTAAGGCGTGTTCTCACATCATGCCCGGTATTCCTGGGATAAGACCTGGATGCATAGCAACCTTGAATAAAGCATTTTCCAAGATCCTGGTATGAATAATACATTGACATGCTACATGATAGATTGCCTAGTGGTTAGGGAACCGGTCTTCGATCCCCACCCAGGGCAAGACACAGGGCTGCCCCCCCGCTCCGGGCAAGTATGTTCACTGCCCCCTAGTGTTCACTGGTGTGTGTGTTTCACTGCACGGATGGGTTAAATGCAGAGGTCCCATTCCTTCTGTGTGCAAACACAGTAAGGCAAAATAGTTCACTTTTATTTCATTTCATTTTCACCAATGGCCAATTTTTGTCAAATTTAATAGCAATTCACATAAATTTTTGCCCATATTTTACCAATTGTATGAACATCCAAAACTTTATCTTACTTGGTTGAAAGAATTGTTACATTCCCTTGTATGAAAAAACCTCGCATGAAATTTGGAGATCTAGGGTGTATTCCCACCTCATGCTTACTATTCCTGGTATTCCATGGGCTATGGATCCATAAGAACCATGACTGGAATAAAGCATTTACAACAGACCCGTTATTAGTGATGCTCTGTAACACCATACGTTGACACCAATGGCCAATGGTTTTTTTTTTCAAAGTTTATAGCAATTCACATTAATTTGTGGCCAGATTTTGATAATTGCTACTTGGGAGTCCTCCATGCAGAATTTTAGCTTGCTTGGTTGAAACAGTTATTGTTATGCCATAACACCATATTGTAAAAACCTGACATAAAATTTGGAAATATCACTTCACAACCTCATTCCTAGGATAAGGACCTCATTCCTAGGACCTGGATCCACAGCAGCCATGAATATGAAAGCATTTACTACAGATTCTGTATTAAGGATGCTCTGTAGCACCCTACATTGACACCAGTGGCCAATTTTTATCAAAGTTTACAGCAATTCACATTCATTTGTAGCCAGGTTTTGCTAATTGTAGCATCATCCTTGGGCGTCCAACATCCAAAACTTTAGCTTGCTTGGTTGAAACAACTAGTGCCATGTTGTAAAAACCTGGCATGAAAGTTGGAGACAATTCCAGAATATTCTCATGACATGTACCAAAAACTTGACATTGTGTCCAAGAAATGGATGATATACACTTGTTGGCAACATTAGCTTCAAGTGGGCAGACATGGCCTGAGGTTAGGGTTGGGAACCGGTCTTGTGGGATGACCAGAAGATTTTTGATTCAATCCCATTTACCCCTGTTGAGCAAAGCCCCCATCTTCTCTCCAGGTGCCATGCATAGGGGTTGCCCGAGGTAAAATTTGGAGATCAGACTCCTTTGTGTGCAAGCACAATAGTTCAGTCACCTCACTTTCACTCTGACTTTCTCTTTCAACTTCTACAGTCAAGGGGAAAAAGAAAGTACACATTCAACTAGACTTGAATGAGTGCATACTTTCCTCTTTCCATGACTGTACTTGTACTGTACTTTTTTTTTTTTTTTTTTTTTTTGGCTTATTAGATAAACCGCCGAGGAGGAGTTTCACAGCCCTGGGTTTTGTAAGAAATGCAAGAATCTAAGCAGGCAGAGTTTAATAGCTGAGCCAAAGGATTTCAGAAGCGAGTATTTTGCCTCAAGGTGAAGGCGTTATAGACCAGAATTTAATCCTGCAGATTGATTTGACTCATCTTGCTTGGCCGAGTGAAGTCAGGGAGCAGTACCAGTCCACCAAGTCTGTATGATAGATGTCTGTGATCACTGTGATGGATGGTGTGGTTGGCAAGATTCGTTTTAGGGACGATAAAGGAGAAATGAAATATCGGAAATGCTGGAGCCCTAAACCATCACTACATAGATTGTCTAATTGAGGGCAGCTGTGGCCTTGTGATTAGGGAACTGGTCTTGTGACCGAAAGGTCCCGGGTTCGATCCATGCAACGGACAAGACACAACCAAAGTGTGTCTTACACCTAACCTTTCACATCACTCCCCAGGCACTGTGGTTTGTTGCTGCCCCCCGCTCCGGACAAGTGTGTTCAGTGCCCCCTAGTGTTCACTAGTGTGGTTTTTTTTTGTGCAGATTTTGCAGGGGCAGATTTTTAAATGACAATGCAGTGTAATCCATGTTTCTTTGCTTTTCTTGATTCCTAATAGACTTATTCGATCTTATGTTAATAACATTACATTTCCTTTGTATTTCCCGTAGTGTAATCCTTCACTGACGGTGCAAGATCTTTTCCATGACATCCGAGATGGCCGAGTTCTCATGGCCCTGCTGGAAGAGCTGTCAGGATGTAGGCTGGTGAGAATTTTCCGGAACAATGGATGTAATAATGAAAAAGCATATTTACATGTTCGGTTTATCTATAGACATAGACACAGAAGTGCCAGAAAAACCGATACAGACGAGCCTATGCAAAATACATGCATACTAGTGGTGGTTCCATAATGGTATCAGGTTTGTTTAGCTGGCATTCCAGGGACCGCTGGTACGTCTACAAACATTTCTGACTGGTGAACGCTATGTGTGCCTCCTTTCTAAAGTTACACCCGTTCATGTTCTGCATTTATTTTGATAGGTTTGGCCTTCTTTAACACGACAATGCAACACGACACATGTCTAGAGATGCCAAATTATGGTTTACAGTTTGGGGTTTTTTCATTCACACCTGTCACAGAATCTCAGAATTGTGGATAGTTGTGCAGGAAGTGTGGTGTCCTCCAGGAGTCCATGCCTCCTGGAGGACCTACTAAGTATTAGACTGTTTTACTGGCACTTCAGTGTACTTCAAGAGATATGCTTAAGTGAAGTGCCTCCTAAAATTAAATGTGTGTCTCCTGATTTTTTTTTTCCAGCTGCATGAATTTAAACCCTCTGCACATCGCATTTTCAGGCTTAATAACATAGCCAGGGTATTGGCATTCCTGGAGGAACGAAATGTAAGTACTGTGTCATGTAAGCTCATGAATCAGTAGAAATATAGCATTCCAAAAGCGTGTGGTTAAAAACACCCCGTTGGCAGGATTGTGTGGGATGAGTGACTTATCTGTTCCAGGTAAAGCTGGTCAGCATTGATGCCGCAGACGTCGCCGATGGCAATTCGTCTATTGTGCTCGGGCTTATATGGAATATCATCCTGTTTTTCCAGGTAAATATATAGTATGCTTGTCTCTCCTTGCTTATTTGGAATTGACTGACATGGATTATGTTTTATGGGTCTGAAAAAGATAAATAACTTTAAGTATTGTTCCTAAAATGAAAATAATACAGGCAAAACGTTTAACTCAAAGATATGCTTATAATATTTAATGTACATTTCATGACTTTCCTGTCTTTTCCCCAGATAAAAGAGCTAACCGGAAACATAAGGAACCAATTCCCATCCTCTTCCAGCCTGTCATCCATCCCAACCAGCTCCGACTCGGACATGTCCTTGTCCAGCACGCCGTCGGACGAAAAGAAGCCTTCCATTGTCGCCAGGGATCATGGAAAAGCCATAAAGACCCTCTTGCACTGGGTCCAGAGACGTACCAGGAAGTTAGTATGAGTCCTGGCTATGGCGAGGTCTTCCCAAAGAGCACTCATGAGCTGTGTGTATTCCAAAGCTCACGACTTATTCTATTTTGTATAGATATGGTGTGGCGGTCCAGGATTTTGGCAAGAGCTGGACAAGCGGTCTGGCTTTTCTTGCGGTCATCAAGTCCATTGACCCCAGTCTGGTGGACATGAGGAGAGCTCTGCTCAGATCGCCCAGAGAAAACATTGAGGAGGCCTTCAGGACGGCACATTACAGCCTAGGCATCCCGCGACTTCTGGAGCCTGAAGGTACCCCTGCTTTGCTAAATGATTAGCCATGATTTTAATTTATCATAAAAAGCTTCTGCAACAATTATAAACATTTGGGTCAGTGGTGTAGTAAAATGAAACCTATGTCCTTAGATGTAACCCTGAATCGTCCTGACGAACAGTCCATAATGACCTACGTGTCCCAGTTTCTGGAGCACTTTCCAGGGATCGAGGAGGTAAGATCCTGTGAATGTCATCCATCAGAATATAAATATCAAGTAACGTGTTTGAGATGTGATTTATGTGCTATCCGATTGCTGTTTCCTGAAGGACGATCCTTCGGATATCCTGGAGAGGAATAAGGTCAGTGCGCGGATGAACAAGCCGCCAGTTAAGAACGGAGTTCAGAGGAAGAGAGAAAAGTCCAGTGTAGTGAAGAGGGACTGGGTTCAGCCTCCACCCAAGATCTTTATCTCCTCAGTGATTAAAGATCAAGAACAAAAGCGTCCTCCTGTCCCACTCCAAACAGTAGATGACCGACCTTGGGACAGCGAGGACTCCTCAGTGGGTTCGAGCCCGAGTACGACAGAAAATCGCCCTCTGAGTCGCCCACTGGGCCTGAACAAAGACACTTCCTCTCCCTCGAGCTCCCCACAGCCGTCTCTCATCGACTCGGCTATGGATTTTCCAGAATCATGGGCTGAGACGCCTAGTGAGCTTCCACAGTCGTGCAGCAATGACTCTCTGAAAGATTCCACCTCGGCAGGCGATCTGACCTCATTGGGTTCTCCACTGGATTCAGAGAGGGGGCTGCAAGATCAGGTAGATTCAGAATTGTTCAATGATGAGGGAAACTTCTCGCTTAGCTTAGAGGCTAGATCCACTTTGCTATCTGAGGAGGAGGATGCTTATAGGTACATTTTAGATCTTAAAGATGAAGTGTCTGCCAGTGACCTGTCCAATGCGGATGTCACGAAGAACTCAAATGCACAGGAACCTTGTCCTGAGACGAATCCAGATAAACTTATATCTTCTGATCCGTGTTATGGGGACAGCGATTCTGGGTACTATCCAGATCAGAAGGATATCCCCTCAACTCAGTCAGATGATGCCGGCAGGAGTTTGCTGTCCACAGACTCTCCCTTAATTGCTCTTGTTGAAAACGAATCCAAGAACCTGCCTGAAAATCTCAAAGAACGTCTCGAGTCTTCCAACACTGAAGCTGTTCAGAACGTCTCTACCCTATCAGATCAAACAAACGTTTTTGATGATGACCAAGAGTGGCCTGTTGTTCAGTACGAGAGGATTTCCATTTCGGGGAGTGAAGAAGATGGTGAGGAACTTGGAGCAGAGTTGCGTGAAGAGCTTCTTGTTGATGAAATGGGGGAAAATCAGATGACGGATGTGTTCAGCGGCAGGACGGAAAACGATGCTGCAGAGGAAAGTCACCGTTTCGCAAAGACTGAAGATGTAGATCGGGAGCAGAAAATAGAGCAGGACAGTCCAAAGCCAGAAGATAAAGCAAATCAGATTACTAAATATGAGCTTCCTCAAATCCCGACAAACACCAGCCAGCCTGGGGTAACAGATTCTGAGGCCGAGATCCAAGAGAAAGAGGAACAGAAGTCTGGCACCGTCAAGAGTGTGTCAAGCAAAACTGAAGAGCCAATAATACAAGATTTGAGTGAATCCTACCAACAGGTGACTGACAGTCTGGTGGAGACAAACTTTGAAGAAAAGATGACGGAATCTAGCCTTGTTGAGCAGTCCAATAATATTGGTCAGAACATTGCCGGTGATGAAGAAGCAATTCAAGGTGATTTGAACCTTGTTCAAGCGGACGTCATCCCTGAAAGCGAATTGGTAGATGAGCAACCCGATGCAATCCAGAGTCTTCCCGAGACAGAAATTATGCCTGAAAATAAAACCTTTAAAGACAAGAGCACGAAAGAAGACGACACCTCAACCAACCTGCAAAATATCAGTAATTACATGGCTCCAAAAGATGCACTGATTGAGCTCGACTCGTCCATGCCAGCATCCGCGACCTTTCAGGATGATGCCCTTGTATCTGATGTCCCCACACCTGACACCTTGGACGAGCCAAATCCTAGCACTCCACCCTGTGAAGAAGATGAGCAGCCCTTCAATCCGCCGACACCCAGCATAGTGGACCGGTATGATAATGAGAAAAAAGGCCAGGCCACTTGGGAGGAGACCAAGATTCTGGATACGGAGCGGTCGGAGAGGTACCGTGCGGAGCTCCGTCTGTCGCTCAGCGTGACCCCTCTGCAGCCGGCGCCTTCGCAACCTGCGCTCACTGACTCTGACAGTGCGCAGGAAAAGGTGATTACCGTACGTAATTAGGGTCGTAGAATGAGGACAGACAGGATATACTCTGAACACACACTGGATTATCAGGAAATAGTAGCAGCGATAATGACCTTATCTCATGTTTATGGAAGGCTATAACCCCCCTGGATATGGTTGATTGGCTTACTTGATTTTAAGCTACTTTTATAGTGTCTCACAGGACCTAGGAGGATGTTTGAAGTTATCTCAGCCTGGAGGAAATGATATCACTTTCACTGCATGGCTCGTGATTTTTCTGTCACGCGCACACACACACACACACACACACATTGATTAAATATTAAATTGCTGAGCAGAGGAGATTAAGGTATTTCTAGCACAAACCCTTTTGGATCATTTCCCCCATCAGGATCAAAATCTTGCTGCAGTTATGAAATTATCCCTGTTGTTAAGTGCAGAAGGGTTTTTTTAAAAATCTGAGTCCGCTACCAAGAACGCTCTGTCGAAAACTGTTAAGGTTTAGCATGCATCTAAAATATTTGCAAGCGTCTAATTGGTTGATTCTGATAGGAAGACGAAGCCCAGGTTCATATTAATGCACTCGTCTTAGTAGTTTATCGTACGTACCCAGGGGTTGGTCTGAAACGGTATATTTAAACAGTATGTACTAGATTGGATCAAGTGCGCGTATCGCACCGTTTGATCGATAGATCTAGATTGGATTGCACTGCTTGACCAGTATGCTAGCACGCAGTATGCATGTCCAGCCAACTTGATAGCTAAAATCTGATCTTAAAATCAGACAAAATTTGTTTTTCTTTCTCCACAAAGCTACTCTTAACGTTACTCGGGGTTGTAGTTGATTGTAATATTTTTAATTTTTTAATTTTCTGCTTGTAAACAGCCGACTTCCAGCTTTCCACCATTTTTCTTCTTCAACTTTGAATGCCTTCGCAGCTCCAGTTGAATTACGAATTAGACTATCGGACCACACTAGGTGTGCTGTGTTCGCATACTTCAAAATGTTTCTGGATGTAGTCTGTCATCCGGGGACATTTTTGACGTACTGTTTAATAAAAACTACATATTTTATAATGTGCGCCATTTCAGAGGCAGCCAGGGACTCCTATAAAGATTAACAAATGTGATATTTAGCATCTTAGGTTGGAGATGGTTGTTTAGTCTAGTTATGTTTAAGTACCCAGTGTCGGCGCTTAAATGGTTTTAAGTTTTCTGTCATCATCATTTAATAAATTAAGCATTGTATTGGCAGATTGCAGTGATGTATGATATAAAACAAGATTATAGTACTACAGCTCTGTCCTTTGGCGTATATATACTATAGCTGTGGCATGATGATTTATATTTGTTGCATCTTGCGCTCTTTACTTTTTGATTCAAGTACATTTACTTGATATATTTCCCATTTATGATACTGGTTACTGATTGCCTTTCAGCACCAACGGCCTGTTGCTGCTACCGATCGAGAGCAGGACTGGATGTCACTTTGAGCTAGCATAATCAAGATATAAAACAGTGTCTAATCTGGTTTAATACTATTTACTATTTATCGACTTAAGCAGCTCCGGCAACTGTGGGAATGCGAGCCTTATTGCTGAGTCACATATATAAAAAAAAATCCCAGACTGGCGATGTTTTCAATTTGTACGTTTGAATGCAATATGGGGTTTCTTTAGCAGTGTACAAGGCCTAGCTAGAAACTACGGCAACCTATGACTGAAGGGGTTCACACAGGACTTCACTCTGAAAATTGGCTACGTTATAGGAAATACGATGACTATGTTATACAAAATATAGGCCGATCTTGGATTGAAATTCAGCAGATACCGATTGGCCTCTCGATTGAATAAGTAAATAAATGAAACAAGATGGGCTACAACAAACATATTTGCTGTTAAAATGTGCTAATATTTAAACATAGTTAGCTATCTAGCATCAAAAAGTATAGCTTCCAGAATCAAACAGCGATTTATTTTAATGTACCTGAGGGAAAATGTGTCTGTAAATATAATTTTACATGCCACAGTTTTTAAATCAAATTTCTAATAAGTAGCTGCTCGTTAAAAGGTTGTTAGCTAGCTACCTTCAGTGCTTGTAAACAGGTCGCGTTGTCCTGAAGAT
>JAOVVF010000002.1:1240618-1251801 GCA_028565595.1 Duopalatinus emarginatus | reverse complement strand
TAGTTAGTATGTGACACGATGTAGTGTGTCCGAATACCTAGTACATAACAGGTAGTATGTGAAAGGTTCCCGGATGTCCTAAGTACGCGATTGTGGACGCAGCCTTACTCTTACTGAAGCAGCGCACGACAAGCCTCAACATGGACTACGGGTGAAACGTAGGGCCAAATATATATAATAAATCATAAAAAAAAGAGAGATTTGAGATTTAAAAACATCCAGAATTTAGAGCCGAACAAACAGTCCAGCTGGTTTCCCAATCCTGCCTCGAAATCAAGGTGTCCTCCGACAGAACGGATATATAAAGACAATCTGTTCACAAAATGGCAGTAAACAGACATCTTAAGTCTGCATGTGCCCAAGGAATTCAGATATACACTTCTTCTGACAACTGTTTCTTTTATAGTAATTGAAAACATTTTCTCAACAATATCATTCATATCAAAACACACAACACTTTATTCTTTGCTTTATCTTAACCATTGTGTTGAACCTCGGACGTGTGTGTATATGGAGGCCGAAGACTGCAGATCATCATGTATTGTATTGTCTGTTTATTTGTTAGCTTTTCTATGAAGGTAAACAAAATATTTGTTCGAGCTGTGGATTATCCTACATGAGCCGTTGCTCAGTATAAATTCTAATTTATAAATGTTTTTTTTAAACCGTTGCACCAATAAACTGGACATAAAATGTTGTGGCTCCAAATGAATCATCGCTGTGTTTTCTGTTCATGCCGGGTTTTCCTCCAGGTATTCCAATTTAGACTTCGGATGGAAGAAATCCATCGATAGCAAGTCGTTCATTTCCTGTCCCAGCACCTGCACCGAGGACGACGACGACGAAGACGACGAGGATGGCAGCGCCGGTGGTGACGACGAGCACTGTAAGCCCGCTGTAAGCTCACCAGCCCCGGATCACACTGCCCAGGAGGATCCCGGCGCCGGAGACGGCGCGGATTCACAGGAACGCTGCATCGCACCAGAAATAAAGCTAGAGACGTGCGCGCATGGAGAAGAACCCAGGAGCACGTGTGAATGCTCCAGGAACCTCAGCAACGGCCATGACGTTTGCCTAAACTGCCAGCCAGCGAGTGACGTATCGACACAAACCACTACCTCAGTTCCGAGCAGCGAGCCCCAGGACGGCCATGAATGTAACCCGGATGAGAAATCGGAGTCCCGCAACGGACGCGTAAAGAAACCTACCTCAGAGCGTCGGCTCGCTTGCGGAACGCCAACCAGCACCGAAGCACCTTCAGCGGCGTCGCCGTCGTCTTCAGCACCCGAGACCATGGAACTACCCGGGGACCGCGTGAGGGCTCTGGGCCCGAACCCGGGTCTCATCCTGCAGGCCCTGACCCTCTCCAACGCCAGCGACGGGTTTAATCTGGAGCGTTTGGAGATGCTGGGCGACTCGTTCCTCAAACACGCCATCACCACATACCTGTTCTGCACTTATCCCGACGCCCACGAGGGACGTCTCTCGTACATGAGGAGCAAGAAGGTGGGTGTGTGTGTGTGTGTGTGTTCAGTAAATATATACTGAAGCACCTTAGCCACTGAGCACCTTTAGCGTCTCTAGATGGGTTTTGTCAGTAAATGCAGGACATGAACGAGTGTCCTTCATCACACACACATACGTGTGTATGTGTGCACGTGTGTGTGTGTGTGTGTGTATACTGGTGGACATGAACAATGCTCTGTGTAAGTGGCGTTGCTGTGTATTTTGCATAAACTTGTCTGTACCGATTTTTCTGGCGCTTCACTCTTTCCCCTGAATGGAAAAACAACATCTCTACCGTATCTTTTCTCTTTTTTCCCTCCCCCAGGTCAGTAACTGTAACCTGTACCGCCTGGGGAAGAAGAAAGGCCTGCCCAGTCGGATGGTGGTGTCCATCTTCGATCCTCCTGTGAACTGGCTTCCCCCCGGCTACGTAGTGAACCAGGACAAGAGCACCACCGACAAGTGGGACTCGGACGAGGTCGGTCTCCCACAGCTGCCGCCGCTGTTTGTTTTGCGCTGCAGGCTTCGCTTAACTCCGTATCAACACGCATCTTCATGCGCAATTACCCAGCTGGTTTCATGGGTCTGCGTTCGGGCTATTAAGAACATCTTGGCTTTATTTGGGAAAGGAACTGAGCTCCGTCTGCCACCAGGGGGCGCATCGATCCTTCCTGGCTCGCTTCACGGATCGGGAATCTCATTCCTTGCTGCGCTGTAGATCAGGCGGCTTTACCGAGACGTTTAACACGCAGTTAAACACGCGTCTTTATTAGAGCCAGTTAAAGACGCCTGGCGGTCTGGTGCGCGAGCCGGGCGCTCTGTAAATTTCTCTAAGCGCATAACGCAGACGAACTAACAGGGAAGATCTGGAATTAACGCCTGATGTGTTTACGGTTCAAGCGAGTCACGATGAAGCGGTTAGTTACAAGTCCTGGTTAAGTTCTGAACATGTGCTATTAATCAGCGCGTCTCGAAAAAAAAACAAAGTAAAAAGGAAGAAAAAAACGCATTCATCAGAAATCAGTTGGAAAATGTCAAACATTCACCCACGCTTTCGAGTGGGCGTTTTTGGAGCCAGCTTGTGTGTTTTGGGCCGCTCAGTGTGGTTTAGGCTGCTCATGCGTCGGGCTGAGATTATGCCGCTTTTCGCCTGAAGCTGACTCATTCTCAGCGCCGACCCTCCGTATTATTACAATATTAGATGTCAGGGCCGTTAACGTTTTAATGAATATTCATCAGAATCTTTCCCACATGGTCAACTTTATGGCGCACTAATGCCGTAAAGATGATATTCAGGATGCGTGTCAGCTTATTGGATCGCGCTCGAGCCCCGATGACTCATCGAGTGGGACAGCTAGGCCCTGGCTTGTATGTTTTAACCTCTCCTCTGGGTTTATTTAATACAGTGTTTTAACCAAGACGCTAACTGTAATCATCTCAAATCCCTCTCTGTGAACGCTGTTGTTGAGTGCTTGGGTTTTTTTTTTTTTTTGGCCTGTTAAAAAGGGGATATTCCACTCGAGCGCAATTTCTTCCAGAAACTCGGCCCTTTTAATTCTTGTTTGTCTTTCCCCAAATCCGTTACAGGCGAAAGAAGACCTGGCCAACGGAAAGGCCACCAAGGACGACTTCGACGACGAGGACGACATCGACGACGACGAGGACCTGATGTGGAAGGGGCCCAAGGACGACGTGAACGTCGAGGACGACCTGGAGTACTACCACGAGCACATCAAGTTCATCGACACCATGCTGATCGGCTCCGGCGCCTTCGGGAAGAAGTTCCAGCTCGGCGGCTTCCCCTCAGAGCCCAGCTGCGACTGGAAAGCGCCCAAGAGGACCATGTTCGCGTCGGACGGCGCCCACGACGACTTCGATTACAGCTCCTGGGACGCCATGTGCTACCTGGACCCGAGCAAGGCGGCCGAGGAGGACGAGTTCGTTGTGGGGTTCTGGAACCCGGCCGAGGAGAGCTGCGGTGCACAGACGGCCAAGCAGTGCATCTCGTACGACCTGCACACGGAGCAGTGTATCGCAGACAAGAGCATCGCGGATTGCGTGGAGGCCCTGCTCGGCTGCTACCTGACCAGCTGCGGGGAGAGAGCCGCCCAGATGTTCCTCTGCTCGCTCGGCCTCAAGGTCCTGCCTGTGAAGAAGAGGGCCAAGAGGAGCGCGGTCGTTGGAGACGGCGAAGGGAGCGACCGCTCCGGAGCGAACAACGGAGAAGACGAGTACGGCTGGCTGCAGATCCCAGCGCGCTGCATGTTCGAGCACCCGGATGCCCAGCGCACTCTCGACCACTTAATCTCGGGGTTTGAGAACTTCGAGAAGAAAATCAACTACGTGTTCAAAAACAAGGCCTACCTCCTTCAGGCCTTCACGCACGCCTCCTATCACTATAACACCATCACAGGCGAGTGTTTAACACCCCGAACACGCACATTTCAAAGCGTTTCCAGTTTCACGCGTCTTTGTCTCATTGTCTAATTGTCTCTCCTGTGCTCATATCTGCAGATTGTTACCAGCGGCTGGAGTTCCTGGGCGACGCCATTTTAGACTACCTCATAACGAAGCACCTTTACGAAGACCCGCGGCAGCACTCCCCCGGCGTCCTGACCGACCTGCGCTCTGCGCTCGTCAACAACACCATCTTCGCCTCGCTTGCCGTCAAATACGACTACCACAAGTACTTCAAAGCCGTCTCGCCCGAGCTGTTCCACGTCATCGACGATTTCGTGCAGTTCCAGCTGGAAAAGAACGAGATGCAAGGCATGGACTCTGAGGTCAGCACGGTTGCGTATATACTGAAACGTCATGCCGACTAAATCGGCACTAAACCCTCGCCGTTTAGTTTATTTGCTTTATAGTCGCTTTTACCTTATTCTCAGCAAGCAAATCGGTGAGGCCGTTCCGGCTGCTGACCTCCATCGCGAGGCGTGCGGCGGTTTCAGGACTTATTGTTAACTGTAGTACTGACTCAGGGCATCAAAATTGTGATAAGATCGATCAGATGCCAACAGTAACATACTGCTCGGTCAAGCTAATGCTAATTAAACTGTCAAATTAGACAAAACAAGCAAAAATATCTATGATTAATTAAATTAACATTTTAAATTTAATTAAATAAGAAAAAAAATCCTATTTCCAAACTCGGAATCACGTTATTTCACGTTCTGATGATACAACCGGTAAATAACGCCGCGATCACATACTATATATTAGCTTAATCAAGTCGCTAGTTAGCAAACCGCCTATCCAGCACAAAGGCAGCAACGTGCTACGCGCTTCAAGTCCCACAGTGCTACAAGCCTCATGAGGGAGGTCTGCAGTCAGACCCCTTCTTGGTAATTCAGACCACCGGCTCGCACCTAATGCCCCCCCCCCCAAAAAAAAAAAACACTCTGGGCTAGTGTGTCCACCTAGCGTTCACTGGTCTTTGTGTTTACGGGTTTACATGCCGAGGTCACATTCGTCTGTGTGCAAGCACAGTAGGCAAATGGTTCAGGTTCACTTTCACTTTCCCTTTTACAGATAGACTTAAAAGTACTTAAAGCCAGGATGCTGTCAGAAATGAGCCATTCTGGTTAGGCATCTGGCTTTGAGCGTTGCCATCAGGTTCGGAGGAGCCAGAACATTCTCTGATTCTCTGGTTTTATATCTGATACAGCATGCTACCAAAGGGTGCGACGTGCCCAGACTAGATCTCAAGATCATCGAGGGTATCTGGGATGGCACGCAAGGTGCCGAGGAACACAAAAATCCTGCACCTCGGAATACAACAGGGATGTGGGCGGAATGTTTGCGTATTTGTTCTGTCCTTCGCTCTTGTGATGATTTTTTTTTTTTTTTTGGCACCTCGGTGCACTGTAGTTAGAACACTTTCAGTATAAGGTGTGTAGTAGAACCTAAACGTGATGCAGTTGATTAAATTCAAGTTTTTTATGATTATTATTATTATTGATCGATTCCTTGTTTTCCAATGATATAACTTTTAATTACGCGTCTCCCGGTTTGCTTGCTTCCCGATGACCTGCTTTTGTCCGAAAACATTTCTTAACAAACTTTATATATTACTACTACTACTACTAAGTTTTTATTTTCCCAGCACACACAGTGTGTACATTGTTTCGAGCACTGCGGCTATTGATAAATATGTTCCTCTGCCAACCCTCTGGGAAATGTCATGCCAACATTGGCAGTATGAATCCGTCCTCTATTTTTATTTGTTTTTCTTTCATTTTTTTTTTGTCTCCAGGAAAATGCAGTTGGATTGAATTTGTTCCGAAATGGTTATTTTGGCACCGACCATCGCCATAGTCTTGGAAAAGCGTTCTTCCGCCTCGGGGGGACGACTTTTGAGCGCTGTACGAGGAGAAGCAAATTCATTAAAATAAGTAATGTTGCCCTTAATTACGTAGCCGAGTAGCGTCGTCTCCACTCGACTCCAAAGCCCAACAGACGAGGCTTTTGTTAAGTCCGACGCTTAAACGTAAAATAAAAAGACAGATCGCGTCTTGGCCTGTGATGTCGCACCAATTCCGAACTTGAGTGCTTATTTATTGGGTGGAAGATGTAAAAATCGGACCGTACCTCATACGCCATTTCCCTACATCTATTTTGTTGGGTTCAATTAATTTAAAATGAGTCTGCCGTATGGGCGTAAGCGCTTCTGCTCCTGCGAGGGGAAAAACGTTGACGCGAAAGGAAAAAAAACCCGCAATCACTTTTTTCTGTCTTTCAGCTGCGCCGATCCGAAGAAGACGAGGAGAAAGAGGAGGATATTGAGGTCCCTAAAGCAATGGGGGACATCTTCGAATCACTAGCCGGGGCAATTTACATGGATAGCAAGATGTCACTCGAGACCGTTTGGCAAGTGTATTATCCAATGATGAGGCCGCTGATAGGTGAGGACGAGACACGTTTCCAGCCTCTGCATTTTGTGTAGCTTGCTTGTTCGTCGGCTCACGCGGCGAAGGGCCGTGAACATCGTTACCTTTCTGATGTACTGATTTGTCCGCGTGATGAGGTGCTGTATTGAAATGTCGGGCTTTTGTTTCCCGGTTTTTTGTTTTTTTTTTTGCAGAGAAATTCTCCGCCAACGTCCCTCGCTCGCCTGTCCGAGAGCTGCTGGAGATGGAACCCGAGACGGCCAAGTTCAGGTGCGGCTCTACACAAGCGTCAGACAAGCGTTGGGGTGCTAGAAAAAGCCTCACTGACCTGATTGTGTTCGTAATATTTAAGTTAAAGATGGGCACGAGTTACATTTGGGTGTAAATCAGGTGGTTAGTGGTTGTGTGTAGGATGTTGACATTAGGACGGGGTGAGTAAGGGTTTGATTTTGGTTAGGGTGGTGTTTGGGGTATTAAAATTAGGGCTGTAGAGTGGTTGGGTGGGGTGTTAAGATTAGTGGTGTGTTATAGGTTGAGTTTAGGTCATCTAGTTGTATAGGAAGGTTTGATAAGGTGTTGTAGAGCTAGGTGATATGAGGGGAAAAAATCTTATCACGATATTTTTTTTTCATATCAGTCGATGTCGATATATATCACGATATAAAGCAAACCAATATTTCTGTTACACTTTGTTACACATGGTTCTTTTTTACTCCTAAGTGAGAGGTGAAGATATCAAAAAGCAAATTCTGGTTACATTTTATTTATTTTCCATCAGAATTTGAGAAATGTACTATGGAACGTTACTCCACTGTATTCCAAATAAATGATAGATATTTCTAAATTGTGAGCAGTCAGAAACTTTTAGTGTTTCAGGAGAACACAAACAAAACAGAACTAAATTCCTCAGTCACATCCAAATAAAAAACACAGGAAATAAAAAACAAAAAGTCTGAATTCTGACCAAAAGCTTCATGGTTTATAGAACACAATAAATTAGTTGGTCATCAACAAATAAATAAAATAATCTTAACTCTTAAAATGATAAAATCTTAAAGTTTTGCAGGAAAACAAAGTAAATTAAAAAAAAAAAAAGTATTAACACAAAATAATATAATAATAATTATTTTATAATAATAAAATAATATAAATCCTCAGTATGAATTCAAGCAGCTTTCAAAAGTAAACTAAAGAAAACAAACCAAACGAACATTGACCGAGTTGTGAATTAGTTCTGGCCTGCACGTCTGCAGTAACCCAAACATTAGCATGTGGGATAAACCGCTGCTACACCTACGCTCTGTACTGTGTCAACCAAACCTTAAACGGCTGTAACTCTAGTTCAGTCACATGACGGTTTCAGTGCAGCACTGTTCTCATTGGCTATTCATGGTGTCTGTCAAAACATAAACTAATTCTATTGACGTGTTATCGGCTACGTCTTATACTTTTATCGCGGAAACATTAAATCGTGATAATTATTGTTATCGTTTTATCGCCCAGCTCTAGTGGGTTGTGTTTTAGGGTAGTGGATTAGGATGTAGGTTATACATTTATGCCTTAAGGTTAGTGGTGGAGCTGCAGTGGTTAGAGGTAGGGTGTAGGTTTTGGCTTATCCAGAGTGATCCAGACTTCCCCCTAGCACTCTACACACTAAACCCTAAACTTGGCACACCCTAAACCCCAACCCTTAATACCCTGTACCCTACCCCTAACCTTAATAACCTCAATTACACCCTCACAGAACTCATGACTGACACTCGTTTATACCATCCTGAGCAGTTGAAGTTCAGGGGCTTGAGTTTCGCAGTGGCAGGATTTGACCCCACGACCTTTCTGCTTAGAAGTCCAGCGTCTTAACCTCTGAGCTAACGCTACCTGCTAAGGGTGGTCAGAGTGTCGACTCGGTAGACGACTTAACCCTGTGTGTGTTTTTGTGTTTCATAGTCCGGCAGAGAGGACGTACGACGGCAAGGTCCGCGTGACCGTGGAAGTGGTGGGAAAAGGAAAGTTCAAAGGAGTCGGTCGGAGCTACCGCATCGCTAAATCGGCAGCGGCACGGCGCGCACTGCGCAGCCTCAAAGCCAATCAACCTCAGGTCCAGAACAGCTGAGCTCCACACACACACTCACTCACACATACACACACACACACACACACACACAGATACACAGACAGAGAAAATCTTGAAGCCTCTTCATTCTGGGTCGTCTGTTGAGGGAAACCACCATCGAGGCTTCAGACTGAATTTATGGGTTTCTTCATTGGTTTCTTGTTTTTTTTTTTTTGCGCAAACACAATCTTCACTTTTTCGTTTCCTTCAAGACTCTGCTTTATTTTTTGCGAGCGTTACAGGTCAGGTGTCTGCTCTTTTTTTTTTTTGTCCTTGTTTGTTTTGGTATTATTATCCTCCTGCTTTGTCCGTAGTGCGTGAATCAGCTTTAGAGTAGAGTTTGGGTTGTACATAGTTCAAAACGAAAGCTATACATATAAAAACGAAAGAGAGAGAGAAAAAATAAAAGTTATCACAAACGCTAAACTCCTCAGTCTGTGCACTAGTGCCAGTTTTTTTTTTTTTTTTTTTTTTTTTTTTTTTAGAAACGCTGCAGGACAGACAGAGCGAGAGAACACGGAGCCGGAGTGGTTCTTCCCCCCTTTCCCCCTTTCCCCCCCTCTCCGTCTCGAGATGCTGTCCTTAAACTTCGTTGCACTCGTATCAACTGAAATCCACAAGGTGTAGTGTCCTAGAAAGAGAGGCCCTCCTTTAACATTCCCAGTTCCTCCAATTCAACAGCACGTTAAGGCAGAGGCCGGTGACTGACCTGCATGTGCACAGGGCTAACTGCTAGCCGCTCACTTTCAGCAGCGTTACCGCGTGTCCGCTGGTTTGATACGTTTTTTTTTCTTTTCTTTATTATGTGTATGTTTTTCCCCCCTTTACGTGCACGATGCATGCTTTCCCAGCCGTATAGACCAACTGGATGGATTCTATTTAATATTCACTTTTAATATTAATAGAGCTACCGATTCTAAATCGTTATATATAAAGAGAACAATATTCAAGTCGTCGTCGTTATCGTTACTGTGTCGGATTTCTGGCTTTCAGGAACCAGGAATTTTTTTTGACACCAGGAACTTTTTTCTTGTTTGGTTTAGATCGTGGACGAAGATTTTTAGATGTCTCTCTGTCGAACGGACGCTTTTTTAGTTTTAATGCGAATAATATTAGGACACGGAAACGACATATCGCTCTGGAAATATGCTGCAGATTTTGTAAAAATGAAATAATTGTACAAAACTAAAAAAAAAATACCAACAAAAAAAAAACAGATCGGAGTAATTCTGTAAGACACGGAGCACCTTGACGTACCGATATCGTAAAAAAAACGACATCCGCTTATTCGTTCGTTCGTTTCACCAAAGTCGTCAGTAGTGACGCCGCGTCAGCGAACTCGATCATCCGCAGTTTCACTCGAGACGTGGAAAAACCAGCCTTCAGTTTCTACGCTTGTCGTCTCACGTATTTGTCTTCGTATTAATAGGCATTTTTACTCGAATACCTCAGTTAATTGCATGCATTTCTTTTTTTTTTTTTTTTTTTTTCTTTTGGTGCTATGTTTTTTTTTGTTTTTTTTTATTATTATGATTATGATCATTATTATGATTATTATTATTACTATTATCAAGCTTGAATTTCTCATCTTTTTTGCACTGTAACTATAATACCTCTTTATTTGACCTATACGTGGTTGTTTTTGTTTTTTTGCGCGCATCCTGATTTTTCGGCAGCAGTCGAGACCTGGAGGTCGTCTTCATCACTTTCTCTCTTTCGAAGCGATCAGGAAGAAAACCGAGACTTTCTCTGCACACAAACCTTCAGCTATTTTTTTTTTTTTTTTTTTTGACAGAAAGGAGACGTTCTTGTTAGAGCTTCGGTTAAGCGTGTGTGTGTGTGTGTGTGTGTGTGTGTGTGTGTGTGTGTGTTCGAAAAGGTTGCTTAACGCTCGTGGAAATCAACAGATTGCACTCTGGTCCTGCTTCTGTAACACACGTAAGCCATGTCTCTCCCTCTTGTCTCCTGTCTACTAAATTGTACTGCCATGCCTTATTATTTTATTTTATTATTATTATTTTTTTTATTTTAAACCTTTTCATTTACTTTGTGTTTGTGGATTTTGCAAAACCCCACACATTCGTCTGTAGGCTATAATTAGTCGTCGTTTTTTTTTTTCTTTTTCTTCTTCTTCCTGTGTCGGATGAAGACGTGTCTTAACTACCTGACTGAGCGAACAGGATCGCTAACGATTCCCGTTCGGTACCTCCGGTTCTGCCCCACCTTTTTTCCCTTTTCTTTCTCCCGCAGCACGGCTGGAAGTATTCCTGAAGTGAAATCTCGCAGGTGACGCTACCTCACAAAACACCCCCTGTGTTGATTAGACTTATTATTTTTTTTGTTTTAACTAAATCCGATCTATTTATAGATAAAGCTGTAATCTTTCAGACCTTTCAGAAAAAAAAAAAAAACAAGACAAAGAAAGGTGGTCGTGTCCGCTCCTGTACTCTTCTTCTGTGCACCTTAGACGGGGACGTTTGTACACACACTACAGATTTGCACTAGACTCCATTCCCATTGAAATGATGATGATTTATTATTTCTTTTAAATAACACGCACATGAGTGGTGCCTTTTTGGGTTTTTTTTGGTCTCTATCATAATCGTACCGTATAACGTCTATATAATCTTCGGCTAACTGTAGCGACCTGGTGCCATGTCTCATCAGCGTGTTTA
>JAOVVF010000002.1:1217211-1231813 GCA_028565595.1 Duopalatinus emarginatus | reverse complement strand
GCATGAGGTTCTTTATATGTGTATATATATAAATAAATAAACATATAAACACTTAAAGTTACTTATTTAAACTTACTAAAATATTTATACTTAAACTGACCACTTTAAATTACTTAAACTTTAATGTACTTATTAACTTGCTTCCAATGTCTTTGCTTAGATGCACTTACTTCAACATAGTTATTTTTTAAACTTGCATTACTTGCACTTAGTAAAATACTTACTAAAATATAAATTATAAGTTATGTAAGCTTATGTATGCCTTTTTAAAACTTGCTATGTTACAATTACCTGAACTTACTAATGCTTACTGACACTAAGACTTATATTAACTTTCTAAAAGACTTATTTAATGAAACATACACAAACTTACCTACTTAAAATCACACTTATTTTAAATACACATACTTTAAATGTGCTTGAACTTAAGTAAATTTCTATGTTTAAGTAAAAATCCTGAATTGTATGTCAATTTAAGAATCTGATCATATAAAAGGTTTATTATTACTACGACTAGAGGAAACCTACATGTGTGTGTTTCAGTTTTACTTTGTTACTTTGTTCCCATTTTTGTGCAATGACCCTGAACAGCAAATGATAATTCATTGGGCAAATGTTTTTTAAAGCGTGTTTTTGTAAGGTATATCACAATTACAAGGTGTAGTAATATAATCACTTGTTTATGTCCAGGAGAAAATAAGTAATACATCAAAAGTTTTTTGTTTTGGTCGTTCATTCTCTTTTATTAAAGGTATAGTCAGCAATTATGTCAGAAGTTGGTGCAAGCTAGTCATTTCCAAAGTCAACATCTAAACAAATACAATCCTTAAATTATAAACTTTGGCTATCTCTGGAAGTCTGGGAGCATTCTGAATTGACAGACCACTACAGACGCCACCTTTGACCTTCATTCCTTCATTTCCCCCCAGACGCTTTTATTCACTTGTGATCCATTAATAATCCAATCCCACAGCAGTTCAGGTTTAAGAAGAGATTTGACCTGAAATCCTTCCTCGACGCTCTCTAATGCAGCTCAGCTGCTTGCTAGGAGAACGCAGATTATGCGCGCATTAGCGAAACATTGTACCGAGGCGTTTTAATAGCATCCAGCAAATACGCGTCCGCTCATTTTAATGTGAGTAGTCGGAGCTGCTTTAAGCCTGGGGCTTGCTTTGAATGTGAAAGGTCAGCCTCACTGGGGTTTAATGCTCTCAGGAGAAAGTGTTAATGGAGCGCTGGGAATAAACACACACTTAATCCTACTATCTTTTCACTTGTGCAATTAGGAAGTCGGATGTTAACTGCCTAATGTGCTGTTGCCTTCTTTAGCACTCCATTTAGGAGCAATTGGCTTATGCTAATAGATTCATCTCTTTATGCGTGGAGGGATTTGAGAGGGTGAAGGCATGAACATCCCCCGAGCTCCTGTTTGTGTAGCCTTCCAGCCTGTTGTTTGCTTTTGTGTGTTATCGCATGCCATTGTGTTTGCTACAATTTTACCACGTGGCGTTCGAGGATTTCTCTATTAAACGGAACGTGCGTGCATTTCACAAAAGCATTACGCCGGTAATGAACGCGGATGTGGATGTAATCCTTTATTTTGTGATTATTATAGGATGCAGAAATGGAATATGAATGTTTTCACGCGCCAAATCCCTAAAGAGTTCACCCCTCGGTGTGTGCGGTTATTAGTAATGAGAATGAGGCAGGAGGTCTTATCTTGGGGTAATTACCAGCATTCAGGCCTTTCAATGAGCTCTCGAGTGGGTTTGATTTGTCATCACTGATAGTCCTGAGCTTTCCTGTCTCCCGGTCCCCCACGCCTATAAAGCGCTCCGGCAAACCGCGGAATATTGAAATGAGGTTCGGGCAGGGGGCTTCGCCGAACAGCGGGTCGACTCGAGGTGCAGAGATGCAGAAATAATTAAAAGAACCGTTTTGGGTCCCTGTGCTTATTTCCATTTGCAATAACATTGGTTTAGTCTTGAGTGGTGTCGCTAAACATCTCCCACTGTTTTCAGGCGGAGATAATGAGAGCGGCCTAGTCGAACGGTCATGTCTTCCTGATTTGCCTCAAATGGGTTTTAAATGTTTTGCAAAATCGTTTTCTTTCATTCCGAAATGGTTTCTGCCTCGTTTTGGCTCGAGCTGCGTATGTCGGAAATAACGCCAACCATATGCTGGACCTGCTTGAATGACAAGGACAAATTGAACTAAATGCAGTTCACAGTAAATGGAGTCAATCAACCAGGCCATGTTTGGTATTTAAAGTTTGCTATGAACGTAATCAAGCTACCAGATATGGGACATACACGGTCGCTGGGTAGAAATTACAAATCAGGATCGCACATTAGGCTGGTCGGTTTGGGTTGTTGGTTTAATGTGGGTTCTGACGCACAGATAAATCGTCACCCTAGAGCCGGAAATGGCCATCTTGAAACAAGAATCTTGTACAAGTTCTTCAACGAAATATAAAAATGAAATCGACATACAGCCATTAAAATATTCCACCACACGCGATTGATTCCTCACGGCCATCTGCGTGACGTTCAGTGCGTTGCATCATGCCGAACCCTAGCTCCGTGCTTGGTAGTAATGCAAAGTACGTTCCTTATCGTCTGAAGGTAATTACTCTTGTATGTTTAAGCCCCGGAGCATAAGCAGAAATATTGTGTTTGTTGAGAGGTGACGCTGCGCAGCCACGGCCCGATCCCGTGGTCATAACCTCGGCGCTTCTGTCCAGTGTTCATGTCCCTGTGAACCTCCGCGGATGGACAGGTCCACCCAGACAGCTCGTAAGTGTCTTGTAGCTGTTCTCACACCTTCGTGTCCCACGACTGTCTCACATTCCCACACACGCAGCGTGTCCTTGAGAAATAAGTGCTTGCAGATTACTCTAGTTCAAAAAGGAATATCCATCTCCCTGAGAAAATTTGGATCGAATGACGTTAATGGTTTTAATAATAGAAAGACTGTGGTTGTCTATTTACTCCAGATGTTAAGAGAGAAACGTCGTTTTGTTTTCCTTTATCACGCCGAACATTCTGAGAGACGTCTTTATACCGAGAGATTTCTGATGAAATCAGCTCAAGAGTAAAAGTATAACAGGCCGGAAATGTTGTACGACTCCTAAAAAAAAAAAAAAAAAAAAGGAGTTCAATGCCAGATCGATTAGAAATTCGCTGTAGGAATAGTGGACACCAGTAACATTGGACTTGATTGAGATGGTCTGGGCTGAGCTGCAGGGCTGGTTGGAGTCTGAAGATGTTGATCCATCCTCGTATATATTCTTTTACATATCACATAAATCTACTATTTAAAATCTGTCCTTAGGCTGTTAATTATATAATTTGGCGTCTCTGGCTGTATGTGGTGGTCCATTGTCCTGTTGGAAGAGGACAACCACGTCAGAAAGAATGCAGGACATAACCAGGTGACAAAGGAGGCACACACAGTGTAAACGTGTCAGGGATGTTCGTAGATGTACCAGGGGTCCCATGGAATGTCAGTTAAACAAACCTTATACTATTATGGAGCCACCACCAGCCTGTGTAGCGGTTTTTGTGGCACTTTAGGGTAAAATGTAGCTAGTGGCCAAACTGTAACACCACCAGAGGTGGGTAGAGTAGCCAAAAATTTCTGAAGTAAGAGTATTTTTACTTTGGAATAATATTACTTACGTCATCACCTAATTAATTACTTGAGTAAGAGTAAAAAGTACTAAGTGAAAAAACTCCAAGTACTGAGTAACTGCCGAGTCCATTTTTGTTTAATAATCAGGACGTCAAATAATACACCTGAATGCACAAAAATATAAAACAGCAATAAACAAATTCAAAGATGGAGAATTTCTTTTAAACAACTAAAACAATAATAAATCAAATCTTTACAAAGTAACATTCTCTTCAGGTTGTTAAACGCACACCGTCGTCTCCGCCATTGTACTGTGCTTTTGTGCTCTTTTCCGCCTGTGTTTGCCGCGGGATTTTGTGTGCGATCATGTGACGCTCGACTCCGATTCACCAATCAAATGGAGCCAAACAGTCACTAGTGGCTACATTTGATTAGTGAGACGCAGTTATGTTACAGAGCCTCTGTCGGAAGTCTCGACAAAAAACAAAACAAAGAGTTCGTGCATTGGACGGATCGATAAAAATAAGTAGCGAGCAGAATGTAGCTCAGTGTAACACAGTAAAAGTTCCCCTACTTCTTCACAAATATACTCAAGTAAATATAGCAGAGTAAATGTAGTATTAGTATTACTACCCACCTCTGTACACCACCTACCAGTTACAACAATGGTTTCACAAGAAAAGAGAACGCTTCAGAATTTAGCTGCCTTAGCGACAAAGGGGCTAGTTAGCATGATTCACATTACTAAATCACACATTTTTCTCTCAAACTGCTACAAAACATTTGCAGGTAGAATAAATCTACAGTAATGTTGAACAAAATCATCACAGTCTCAGTACATGGATGGAAACGAAAGATGAACTAGCATGCTAGTTAGTTAGCATGCTAGTTCATCAGGCTGCAAATCGAAATCGTGAAGCATAGAAAAGAGGAAAGGAGGTCGTTTACTGATTCCTGATAGCAGACATCGCAATTTTAAAACGAGACATGACACGACTCCAGGGATGTTGTGAGGGGAAAAACTGAGAGAATGATAACAATACCCGTTCCGTTCTCCCCACGTACCCCTCACTCACAGGACTGCCTTTAATAGTAAATAAAGGTTTAAACAAAGTCTTTATTGTCCTGAGGCAGTGGCGTCACTGGTGAATCTTCTTGAAGACAGCGGATGGTATGTCATTACGGCCTCCTGTCAGAACTTCGTCAGTACGTAATGGAACGTACGTACGTTTTTTTGTTCCTTTCAGAAATTTGCACCGTGAACGATCGAGCGGCCCGAGGGATGGATTTCATCTCTCTGCGTTTCTGTTTAGCCGTGTCCTTGTGTCCCGCTCGGAGATGTGCTGATAGAAAAAGCAGTTGCTCTGATTAGATAAAAATATATCGTAACCCGAACCCCCCTGTCCAGCTTTCCACTGTGACCACAATGGGTGATTAGACGGTTTTGTCTTCAAAAAGGCAATTATTTAGTCATCTTATTATATGGTCACCCTTGAGTAACTTAAGACGAAATGGGGAGCTTGATTGGGCCATCAGGCGGGCATTATTAAAAGAGAGATGGAATCAAATAATTTTGCGTTTCAAGTTTTAAGCCCGAGCAATTTGAGTGTCTGTTTGAATTAGGAATTGATAATTTTACGTTTCGGCCTCGGGTGTATCATGTTCTCGCCGCGAGACTGAACCTGAGCCTGGCCTCAACGTCTGTTGGAAACAACTGGGGGGAAAAACTCAGCAGATACGACTTCTTTATTTCCATTCCGCACTTTGTAGTGTTTTGTTCTGCAGCTAAAAAAAAAACTTTTTTTCACTCTTTGTGGAACCGTGCCTGCGAACGCCAGGCCTCGAGCCTTGGCGCCTCTGCAAAGCGTGGCACGTTTGTGCGACGCTGCATTGACATGGATACGTGGAAGATAAACCTCAACATCCCTCGCGGTCCTTCCTGAGAATCCACAGCTGCCTTCGTCTGCAGCGACGCCGTGATTGGTAATACAACACAGCTGTGACCATGAAATCGGGACTTAGCGTAATGAGGCACTTTGAAGCCGAGGTTTAATACCAAAATCAGCGACAAAATGCCGGGGATCCTTCACTACCCGATGATAATCTGCTATTTAAGTCGGCTTTGTGTGTTTTTTTTTCGTCTTTTTATAAAAACACGTTCGCAGATTGCGAACCTGGGTTCGATTTGGAAAGTCTATTTTCAGTCTAGACGTGGATACGTGCTCGCACCGCCACCGCTGGCTGTGCGCGGAACGAACTTAACGCAACACGTGTATTAGCTGGGAGGGCGAGGTGGGGTGGTGGGGATAGAAAAACAAGCCAGCATATAACATTACAGTGCTATTAAAGCGCAGATTTTGCTTAGTGTTCATAAAGAGCGCTAGGCTAGCGTGTCTGCGTTGATTTGCCGCGGCCACAATTGCACAAAAGCATGTTCGGTTGGTATGTAGGTTAAGGAAACATACAAGTTGGACGGATAACTAAATCTGTCATAGTCGATGTGTGGTGCCACGCTGAGTGATGGAATTAGGAGAAATATGACATGTCTGAGGTAAAGACCTATTAAAAAATATCTGCACGGTTTAAGTCCTCTTGGCAAATTGGAACCAAGTCCTAATGCGCAAATGTGCTTATTTTTGAAAATTCAGTTTCCCGCTCAGCGTGTGGGTCTCAGCCAGCCGCTCTTTTCCTGGCCTTCAGGTTCACTTTACAGAGCGTTTACCTTTTTCCGAAGAAACCTTATAGTTTGTCTCCGATGCCGTAATCCCTCTAACCTGGTGACTGGTTGTTTATACAATTATTTCTAAAAGGCTTCAAATCCTATTTGGAGAGTTCCTGCTTTTCAGGCAGCGTTGTTTTTTTTTTGTTTTTTTTGGGGGTTAAGGCCGCAAACAGCTGATGAGGAGAAGGCAAACCAAACCCGTTCCAGACGCACCACAACAAACTCCTCATTTGAGCTATTTAATGCCTCTTTGGAGCGGAGGGCATGATTTTGGGGTGTGGGGGGGGGCTAATTAAATGGTTTCAGATGTTGGGGCTTTTCAGACGGGAGTGCTGTGCACCGCTGTGGCCTCACAACCCAAGATGACAGCGCTGTTTTTTTTTTTTCCCGGTATTGCATTTGGGCTGAGTCGTGTATTTTCTCAGGCATGCAACAAGTAATAAAACTATGATATATACATATTCAAAGCTGGCCAAATCCTGCTCTAATCCCACCCTTGATAATAAGCAGCATGCATTAACTTCACTAAGAGTTTTGTCCAGGGTGTTTGGAAGGAGCCAAGACCCCTGGGCTATTGCTTTTGTGTATACAACTGAGTAACCTAATTAGCACTCGGTGCGTAATGCGGACCTATAAATAGAGCAGTGAGTTCATTCTCTAGGCTCTGATGTGCTCAGGGATGTGTACCTTTGTCCATGTATATATATGTATATATATGTATGTATATGTGTGTGTGTCCTGGAAGGTAGGCCCCAGAGGCCTAGTGTGAGCCATTATAAGGCGTTGCTGGACTAGTTAAAGCACTCGAATGACACAGACCCGCACTACACTCCAAAACTCGGCGAGCGCTTCCAGGAACTGTTTATTCCTCCACCAGTTATAAAACAATAACGTTATACATTACTCAGTCGATCCCTAATAGTCCGTGATTTAAATCCCAGACTAATCCGTTATGTACTGTTTTATTAGGAAGCTCATTGTATGAATCATATTACGTTCTTTATACATCATTTAAATGGGAATACGGCGTATTCCTGCGTTCGCTGTAGTTCACCGCCTGTTGACGATTTAAGCCCTGAATCTGATCCTGCATCCTGCATTTGTTCTGATAGGGTTGGCCTCTTCGAACAGGACGACGCGTCACCATAGACGTCTACAGACGGCAAATTATGGCTGAAGGGACCTCCAGGGTAGGTCGGGGTTTTGTCATTCGTACCTAAAGAATCGCCAGATCTAAACGTTATCCAACACATCTGGGATGCTGCGGAAGACGGAAATCCTACACCTCGGAATATATCGGAATTGGGAACCGTTCTGAAGGAAGTCCAGGGTTTGTGGCCTACAGAATATTTCCGCATACTTGTGGAGTGTATGCCCTGGAAGGGACCTACCAAGTGTACTATTTGCTACAGGAGTCTCAAGTGCCAGAACTCTTTTGTGCTCGGAGGTCAAGTTAAATAGTGCTTAGCGAACAGAAATGAAGCAAAACGTAAACATCGGATGTCTGTATGTCCTTTCACAAAACACTGAAATGTTTCAACATGGCTGATGTTTTTTACCATGCTGGCACAAAGTAGGCTACCAAATCATACTAAGAAGTGTGTTTCTTGTATAGGCGTTCCGAAACGTAACATTAAATATACCTAGAAATGGATAGAAAGTGTCGCATATTGGCAAGTTTCTGTGGAAAAGAGCACTTGAGCAGTCAGAATCCTGGGGTTGTCCTGAAATTGGTGAAGGTGACAAAGTTGATGCAGATGTTAGTTATGCTAATAATGACCCGCCTGAGTGATTATAACGTCCAAATGACACTTATTATATTCTATTAGTCCTTATGCCTTGTTGTCGAAGCTGTTGTTGTTGTTGTCGTACTCGTATCCTTACGTGTTAAAAAAATCACTTTAAGCAGGTCGGTCTGACCCGTGCCCGAGGTGAACCTTTCACACCTGGAGCGCAGCCGGAATCCAGGAGGCTTGCGGTGCTGAGAAAGTGCAGAAACCTGCCCTGGAGACTGTCCATGCCCGCCTAGGCACCCTGTTTATTTTCACCCCTTGTACACAGGAATTTGAATTCATTTCTCCGTTCTTTAACTGGTCTAAATACATCGGAGCGTCGTTGAAGAATCCCTCTTTGTGATGCCTGGAGACAAAAGACCAAATGCGTCCTTGATGCTGAGATAGAAGAAGCAGCTGGTCGGATCAAGAGCGTCATGTTTTGTCTGATCTTATCGCTTGAGATTGTTGAAACGAAGCAAAACAAAACACAAAAAAAACCCAACAATAACAATACACGCCGAATTCCCGGCACTAAATCCACAAGAATGTGCTGCTGGCTCTTTTCACGTCAATAGCGGCAACGGGATGAAACGTGGATTAGGATTGTTAGATGATAAACGTCGCTTTATTAACGCATTACAGTTTGACAATTTTCAGTAGATATGCTTTTAGGTGCATGCCTTTGTTTAAGCCGTGCTATAAGAGGCAGCCGGTTGAATGCACATGGCCAGTGTCAGGCGTAATTAGCTCTGACAGGAGCATTTAGTGGTTGTAATTCAAATCTAATTCAGAACATCTTAACCTTCAGTCTGTCAAAGGGTTGAAATGTGCTGGAAACGGCTATGGTCCCAATCACGGCTTTGTGTGGCAGCACGCTGATGTGTCAACATGCGCGGTTAGAAAAACAGCTCCGCTCGACCATAGAAAACTCGTTTACAGTAACACGGCCTGAGAGAAGAAAGCGACGGCGAAGCCGGTCATGGCCGGGGTTAGAGGCGCTGGGCTTGTAATTGGCTGATGCTGTTTAAAGTCACAGAAGAGTAAGGTAAATAAAGGCAATCTGCTTCAGATTTAGGCGCTGCCAGTGTGATCGGCTTTAATGCTGGAGCTCTGGGTGGCAGCGCTGGGTATCAGCTGGATCTCAGAGCCTGGGAGGGGTTGGAAATACTCGATAAAAAAAAAAAAACTGCACTAGAGCATCTTTTTTTTTTTATGGTGACTCAATGAAATAAATTTTTATTTATTTTCTTTAAAATAATATCTTTTTTAAATAAAATGTAACACTCACAATTTATGTATTACATACATTACCCTGTATTAAAACATATTATTTATATATTATATAAAATAAATTTGATCAACAGTGTTTGTTTTTTAATTTTTGCTCACTACATAACAAAAGATATTTTTAAGTAAAATTATTTTTTAGGCTTGTTGATATTTTTCACATTAAAATATTAAAAACAGTAACTTTTAATACAATTACGCAAGTCATTAGGAACATTTATTACAATTTAGAAAAAGGGAAAATATATTATTGTGATTATTGTTCTTTATTTTCTTTTATTTTCTTGTATTTATTATTAATATTATTATTATTTTTTTTACATTTTATTTTTGTTGGTACATTTTTAAAATTTCTTAATTTGGTTCTGCAAACTAAACCGGTATCCATTCTTTGATGATTTACAATAAAAGTAGATGTATAAATAAACAAATTCGACAAATGTGTACTGTAACTGTTTCCAACATCTCCAAGGGCCCCAGTTTGCAATTTCCAAAAGGTGCTAGAACGTTCAAGTCAACCATTAGACGCCGTCTCCATGCCAACAGACTATTTGGAAATAGAATTGCTTTTCCTTCGTCTAAGTGCAATCATAAGTGTGTGGAGTTCTTCTAAATGCTTTAAGACCTTTGACTGGAACTGTGTTTTATGATGAGATAAAAACAGAGCTGTTTGGCAACAAACACTGGCTGGGACGACGTTCCTGGGAAATTTTACGATACGCGGCATCATTGGGTTTATGAGTGGAAGTCGGATCTGAGGTCGTAGGACTCGGTCTCGGTCTCAATTGATTGATTTGTCTGTGGCTCCTGGGCTTGATCTTGTGTCAGTCTTGGTCGTTGGTGGTCATTAGTAAATATATTAAAATAATTTTTATTCTATTTTTATTTTTTACAGGCACAAACCTTGACGAGACGTCTCCGGATTCTGGTGAAAGACCTGCTGGGTCTTGATCTTGACTTGGTCTTTCATCTGGACTCTATCTTGACCTTAACCCCCTTTGGCTTGATCTTGGCTAGTCCTGGTATTCGGTTTGACACCCCCATTTTTTTTTTAATATCGATATTTTTAATATCGTTCCAGTCCTCTGACTGAATCTTTGTTGAATTGAACCTGTAAAGTGTATAATGGTCCGGACTCTCATATTTATATCATAATCTAATAAAGCGCAGACCTCTTTTCCTCAACCGCTCTGTCATTGTCACTGACCTCTGAATGAGCGACAGCTAACAGCGCCTATATTTCCTTTCACGCTTTTAGCCGGACAAATAAGCTACTAGAGGAATCGGCGTAATGAGCTTTGCAGTCCAAACAGTACGAGCGAAGAGAGCGGCGTATGAGTGCAGGCATTTACCCCGGCGTATTTTCCTAACTCACAGGCTATAACACTCGGCCTAAGTGACGGATGATTGATGACGGTGAGCCGAGTGGCTTCTCGAACCCGGTAAGTGCTCTAAAAACAAATTAAACCTTTCATCATGGTAACACGTCAATTACGAGATTCGGTAATAGCCGACGCGCTATCAAATTATTTGTGTGTCCAAACAATTCTGAGAAATTAAACTATTAATCATCCAGGGAGAGAAGCTGGCAGAAGTATCACGTATTACGGGGCGCCTGAACGTGCGGCCCTCGCTCACGATACACTTAGTGGCGTTTATGGCTTATTCTGCGAAATTGTCGTAATTGCTTAATTGGCGCTTTGCTGTCACTTCGGCATGGGAGTGTGGAAGTTGGTCATGACGTAGAATTATCCAAAGTAAAACCAAATGTTGCTTCTGGGTTTCCTTAAAAGTATATATATATATTTTTTTTATAATTGTGTAACTTTGATCAAACAATATATCACGCCAGCATTTAGTAAGAAAAATCATTGTATTTATTTTTATTATTATTATTATTATAAATATTATTATTATTTTACTATAGTAAGGTATCTTTTATTTTTTAAATTTCTTTTTTTTTTTTTTTAGAGACCTGGGTGGAGTCCTGACGGCAGCACCTTCCTGTCTCTAATGATGTCTTCAGTGGCTAACCATGTTAAAAAGAGGATCCAGGCCTTGAAGGTGGTGGGTTTGGGGGGGGGTGTGAAGGTACAAAAGGGGGGTCTTTGGTGGCAGTTCAGGGAAGAGGAGGAGGAGGAGGGGTGGGTTTCACTTCACACATGGAGGTATGCCGAAGTGTCAAAAGCGGCTTTAGTGGAAGGAGAGAGAGCAGCTCACACTGCTCTTTGTTATTAAGCAGGTTCAATGAAAACACAAAGGGATACTGTTTTTTGTATGAGTAATGCATTAACCTGCTCGGGAAAAAGTTCACGTTGAAAGTATGGACTCGGACAGCACAAGATTTATGGCGATGGCTGCAGAAATTATGCTTTTTTTCCCCCCATAGGCACTTTAATTATGTAATCATTTCCAGCTGTTTTTCATTTGGGCCGGGTCGTTAATTAGGGGTAAGGGGTCTGCGGTTCAAGTGCTCTGACTCTTGCGATAAGTCGAGAATTGTCCGGGGGGCTCCGAGGCCCGGGATGATTAGCCAAATCCACAGCAAAACTCATTTGTTATTCAGGCTTTACTCAGGAGCCTCCTGCTGGGCCTGGAGAAAGAGCCGGGAGCGGCGTTTCCTCCCTGCTCTGCCCTCCTTTATCTCCCCCGCTCATCAGCTACAACTGTGCTCGAATAGGACGCAGCCATATCTCTGTTTGCTTTCCTTATTAGTCCCCGAATGCAGGGTAAAACAGATAAGTACCGGGCCCCGTGCACCTGATAATCTTAATTAATCTCTCCATCTTATGGGTTATGGGATGCCTTTAGCGGAACAGCAGGAGAGCGAGGGGCCCCCGGCCCGATCCATCCGAGCCAGTAGGCTGCCTAATTGTAGGATTGAGATTCAAGTCAAGGCCGGTTGAGACCATGAGAAAGCAGGTAGACGCTTGGGAGAAAAAAGAAGAGAAAAAAAAGGCTGTATCAGTGTATCTAGCTTGGAAAGTTTCAGAATGGATTCGACATTCGAGACGTTCTCGTGAACGACCTTTTTACTGTACGTACGGCGGACGCAGCTGAAAAATGTATTCCTGGTGCTCGGGATATTTTTTTTTTTTTCACTCGACATTTTTGCAGGATTGCAACATAAACGCGTGCATTATGTCTGTCAGCGGCGATTATGAATTTAGTACATTTATAGTCTGCTAGAGACCGTGAAAACATTTTCTGTTGCCGGGCTAATTCGGTGAAAAATGGCTGTAGATTAAGTACATTAGTTCTCAGTAAACACTTCGCCGATTTGTTTTCAGAGAAGTATTCAGAGCAAACATCGCAAATTTGCTCTAAAGCGCCTCTGGGGAGGCGGACCGAGGAACTCCATCCATCACTGTGTATTAGACAAATACTTTTATATAATGCTGTATGTACACACGGATGAATTGGAGGACGGTGTGTGTGTGTAAGTGTGTGAGTGTGTGTGTAAGTGCATGCTTGAGACTTATAGTGTTTTATTTCTACAGTTAAATGACCTACAGGATGAGAAAGTGTTAGTTGACATTAGTTGACATCCTGACACACACACACACACACATAGATAATCTATACATAATATAATAATAAGTATAATCTAGGACTCAACAACAGACTGCAGATGGGTACAGATATTAATCCTACAGAATTAATTACCTGAAGTGAAAGTGAAAGCGAACTATTTGCCTACTGTGTTTGCACACAGAGGAATGTGACCTCCGCATTTAACCCATCCGTGCAGTGAAACACACACACCAGTGAACACTAGGGGCAGTGTACACACTTGCCCGGAGCGGGGGGCAGCCCCAAACCACAGCGCCCGGGGAGCAGTTAGGGGCGTTAGATGCCTTGCTCAAGGGCACCTTAGTTGTGTCTTGCCCCGGGCGGGGATCAAACCCGTATCTGTACATTGATGTGCCTGAAAAACTGGTACACCAGTCTAATACTTGGTAGGTCCACCATGGGGAATGGACTCCACAAGCTTGGTAGGCAATGAACACTGTACTTCCTGCAGAACGGTCCAGAATTCCGTTATATTCCTAGGTGTAGGATGTCTGTGTTCCACTGCGCCTTTGCCATCGCATCCCAGATAACGTTGCGATCTGGTGGCAAAACCCCAAACTATAACGGGGTCCCTTTAACCATGTTTTTGGTGTCTCTAGACGTGTGTTGTGGCGCGTTGTCCTGTTGGAATGAATGCACGGGTGTCAGAAAAGAGACACGTAGTTATACCAGGGGTCCACAACCAGCCTGTGTATTTTGCCTAGGCTCGTCTGTACCAGTTTTTCAGGCACTTCGGCGTATAAGTTAACATATCATAACATTTTGGAAGGAGTCTCCAGTGTCAGACCTGTGTTTCCACTAGGGTCCTATCAATTAGAAGCTGGAGAAATAGCAGCTATTTAAAGTTGATGTACTATAAGAGATGGAGGCAGCTGTGGCTTGAGGTTCGGTTCTCCACACCAAAAAAAAAAAACGTAACTCAAGACCCATAAAGCAGGACAGCTGCTCCCTCTCTGGATGCCATGGACAGGGGCTGCCCACCACAACGGGCAAGTGTACTCACTGTGTAACACTGTGTATGTGTTTGACAGAACAGACGGGTTAAACACGGAGGTCAAATTCCATCGTAGGTCAATCGCTTTACTTTCACTTTCACTCACCAGAGGTGTGTGGGTTTTTTTTTTGGTTTTTTTTTCTTATATATGGATACTCCAGTAGCATCCGGTATTGTTCTGTAATGAATGCATAAGCGCACTCATGCACTGCTGTATATATCAGGGATGCTCCGACCTAGAAAAATCATCCCCCAGGTAAAAGCCTGGCATTAGTAAAACAGGGATAAAAAATAAAACCGTCTACAAATCTCTCCAGTCTTACGCTGCCAACGCTCGGTAGTTAGTGGGAACGGAGGCGGAGTGCTGGCATTTTCTCAGGCACACACACTGTAATAATCCTGACACACACGGCCATTCTGCACGCTGCATTTTCCCTCCGAACAGCCGTATTACTGTATGCGGCCAAACCGTTTCTCGCTCTCACGTTACACTGGGCTTCACGTGCAGCTCCGAATCGGACGGCCGTTACAGGAGGCCTTGACCAAGTAGTTTTATGTTTGTCACGTCAAGCGTGGACGTGATCCGAACCTTAGCCGAAGACTAGAGTTTGTTATTCA
>JAOVVF010000002.1:1035601-1045601 GCA_028565595.1 Duopalatinus emarginatus | reverse complement strand
AGGAAGGCATTTATATACTGGGGAAATATGAGAAATGTGGCATAACGGATAACATCATCATAGGTATTGTTAGTTATTATAGTAATTATCACTTCCATATATACATGTAAGACATTGCATTAAGAAAGACTTAACAATGAATTAATTGAGATTAAGAATAAAAAATTAATTATATAATAAAAATTATTATATTTATATAATTTTATAGTATACTTTGCATAGCAAGGTTTTTTTTTTATATTATTATATTAATTTATATTATTGTTTTTATAGCAAGAGATTATTTTTATATTATTATATTAATTCTACATTATTATTTTTTATAGCAAGGGGTTCTTTTACAATTATTATGTTAATTTTATATTATTGTTTTTATAGCAAAGGATTAGTTGTTTTATCATTATAATAATTCTACATTATGAATTTTATAACAAGGGATTATTTTTATATTTTTATATTAATTGTACATTATTATTTTTTTACAGCAAGGGATTATTTTTTATATCATTATATTAATTGTACATTATTTTTATAGCAAGGGGTTCTTTTTAGAATTATTATATTAATTTAATTTTTTATGGCAAGGGATTCTTTTTGTATTATTATTAATTTTATATTATTGTTTTAATAGCAAAGGATTGTTTGTATATTATTATAAAAAATATATATAATAATAATAATAATTATTATTATTATTATTATTATTATTATTATTATTATTATTATTATTATTATTATTTATTAATCACATGATCAATGTCACCGAAATGAGGACGGGTTCCTTTTTGAGTCTGGTTCCTCTCAAGGTTTCTTCCTCTTGTCATCTCATGGAGTTTTTCCTTGCCTCTGTCACCTCTGGCATCTCATCGGGGATAAAGCTGATCCTAATGTGGAATCCAGATTTCATATTTCTGTAATGCTGCTTTGAGTCAATGTGCACTGTCACAAGAGTTACATACAAAAGTGCCAGAAAAACTGGAGTCCTGCATTAATTCTCATGGGTTTGGCTTCTTCCACCAGGACCATGCACCACCACAGACATCTAGAGACACCAATTATGGTTATCGATCACATGTGGGATGCCGTGCAATGCACTGTGGAACACAGAAATCCTACAAACTTGGAATATAAAAGAATTATGCACTGTTCTGCAGGAAGTATGGTATGTATTGCCTACAGATATACTTCCGCAAGTTCCAGAGTCCATGTCCTGTGGGGGACCTACCAAGTGATTGGTGTCTAGGTGATAGGTGACTGGTGATAAGGCTTGGACCATTAACCCAAATGAGACGTGCCTCTCGTTTTCATAATTAAATGAATAAATAAATAAATAAATAAAGTTCCCCAAAGTCCAGAAAGTGTCTCAGCTTCTCCTCTTGTCTTCTCAGTGAAGAAATGAAGAAATAATAGAGCCCTAGGCGGCTTGTGTTATTTATGGAGAGAGACCTTTGCGTGAGGATCTTCTGTAGAAAGCGCACCGTGTCTTGGGTTGTTAACTGGCGCCTGTATTGGGATTCATATCTTCCATGACATCTTAGTCTGGAGAATGGGGAGGTCTGATGAATTGGCCGGGTGTGCAGAGAATTGAGACGGAGAGCTCATGGGCCATGCAATGCCCTCAGGAGTGACGCATTTGGAGTGGGTTTGGGTTTGCTTGACAGAAATGAGGCACACACACGCTTTACCTTCTTCGGCCTGGGTAATCGGTCCACAACTGAAAATTGTGCTTGTCTCTAGAATATTAAAGGTAGAGAAAAAAATCGAGGGGGAGAGAAAAGTGCAAGTCATTCGTATATGCCGTGTGTTCGCCGATGCATGGCCACACTACCAAATGCATGTTTGTTATTCCTGAGGGCATCAAACCGTGACGTGCTTCTGTCAGATGTGCAGGAACCCTGATCTAAGTACTAGATGGTAGGGGTGAGAATAAAAATAATAATATATATATATATATTTTTTTTTAAATAAATAAATAACATTTTTTTTATATTATTATAATAATTGTATGTTATTTTTTAAGCAATAATTATTTTGAAATTATTATATTAATTTTAGATTATTGTTTTTATAATTATTATATGGATTTTATATTATTATTTATTATAGAAGGGATTTTTAAAATTATTATAATTTATATTATTATTTTATTATTATTTTAGTGAGGAATTATTTTATAATATTTTATTACGTTTACATTATTTTTTTATTGCAAGGGTTTCTTTTTGTATTATTATTATTATTATTAATTTTATTACATTAATATTATAATTATTATTATTATTATTAATGCGTTTTGAGTTTCTGTTTAATTGTGCATCAATCATCAAGTCTTTTTCTTTAAATGCTAAAATCCAGATACAATGCAAAGACTTTTTCTAAGTCTGGACCAAAATTTTGAAGCAACAAGCTCAATGCATCTAAGATCAAGTTCTCTTTAATAGAATCTACACCACAGCTTTTAAATATTAGTGGGCTAGAAAATGCTGACTGAAGAAGCAGATCGCTTTTATTCTGCTTTTCAAAAAATACAATAAACATGCAGTAGGATTCTGTATAGCTTATTGTAAATATACTAAATTATAAACTAATATACTAATAAACACTACATATGTGCTAGTAGCATTATACCCTTAGCATAGTCCGTTCCTTATAAAATAGCACTTTATCCGGTGTCATAATATTTTATAGAAAAACAGTTAATTCTCTTATTAATTCTCTCTTGTTAAATAAAAAAAATAAATAATTTATTTGATGCATGCTAGCTTAAAGAAAACACAGCCATGGTTTAAAGGATAAGCTGACCAAGCGTTTATCTGCTATACTTCTACATTATTCTATAGTTTCATCTTTTTAAAAACTAAGTCTGGTCTTAAGAGTTAATCTCATGTGTCTGGGATTAAGATGTCCAGTCTTCTCAGTGCATTGTAATAAGATGGAATTATTAAATAATTAAATTAAGTCATATTTATGTATTTAGTCTTGGTCTTGGATTTTCACTCAGTAGACGTTTTTACTGTATTCACAGCCTGAAACCTGAAAGTAAAGTGATTGACCTACTGTGCTTCAGTATTTGCCCAGAGCAAGAGGAGATGTCGGGAGACACCCCAGGGGCACTTCAGTTGTGTCTTGTCGGGATATTGGATTGAAGTTCAAAGTGACATTGTAGTGGTGTTTAACATATTACTGATTTAAGTGGGAAAAAAAACAGTCCGAGAACAAAACTGGATATAGCAGAGACTCGCCCCATGTCGGATAACGTATGAGTAGTACACTCAGACTCCACCCCAGGTCTGTAATCACTATATAGTAGACTTAGATTTGAGTCCATGTCCATAATCTCTAAAGCACTGACTCAGATTTTACCTAACGTCCCTAAAGTCTGAATAGTACACCGAGACTCCACCCTATGTCCATAATATCTGAATAGTAAACTCGGACTGCACCTCATGTCCATAAAATCTGATTAGTAGACTCAGACACCACCCTATGCCCACCCTATAACGTCTGAATTGTACATTCCGAATCCACTCTGTGTATATAATGGCCAAGTCTGAAACGCCATACTTGAATACTACCTACTAGCCTGGAGCGAGTATATACTATTTAACCACTATAGTCTAGTATGCCTGCATGTAGTATGCACACCACCTTGGACGGACTTGATCCGCCATCTTACCAACAACCTTTGACCCATGACGTCACACACAATAAATATTTATAGTTTCAATTCAAATTAACTTGTCTCGGTTTGCTCGCAGTGCATTATGGGATACGTCAGGCTCGGATAGTGTGCTGGCGGAGCGTACTACAAAATCTCTCCCGACCTGGTAGGACATCTACATACTACCTGATACATACAAGCTATTCGGACGCACTACATTGCGTCGCATACTAGAGTCGCATACTAACTAGTACGGAAGTATGCCAATTTGGACACAGCCAATGTCTGGACAGCAGACCGACTTCATCCCATTTCCATAATCTATGAATAGTACATTCTGAATCCACCCTATGTCTGTAAGGTCTGAGTAGTCGATTCAGACTCCGCCTCATGTCTGTAGCTGTGTCTAAGGTGCGGTATCGGTATCAAATCCACACTTAAGCCCTAAAGAAAGTTTACTTTAATTAACATTAATGCTTTATTTTACAATCCGGCTTAATTCTTGGTATCTCTTGTTTAGTAGTTATACCGGAGCAACACTATTTGGATGTTAGGTCAGATGTTGAAGGTGATACGCAGCCATGATCAATGCCCCTGTTGTACGTGAAGCACGGACAAGGCTAAGGTTATGTGTCATATGTACTACGGGATCTCTATCAATGTCAAATAATCCTAAATATCCCTGAGACACGGTATCTGCCCTATGAATTCATGTCTCTATGTCTATGTCAGTCTGTCTTGCTTTCTCCCTGTGTTGTAAGCGTTGAGGTTTAGGTGATGGATGACCCTTATTGTGTCTGTGTTACAGTACGTCTCGCTTCTGCATTTCAACTACGGCTTCTTGTAAAGCCTTCAAAGATTGTATCGTGGCGCAACTGGACTTCTTCGGAGTGTCGATAAATATTTCATTACTTTCCACCAAGTTGTCTGGCTTTATATCACTGCTTTGTCTGTAGCCTTGCACTCTTCTGATGATTATCGCTTTTCCCACTCGCTCACTCTGGGCCCGCGTGCCAAGGAATATTTGCGGAGCTCTCCTGAGGGCTAGTTCTCGCCCCCCCAACCCATGTGTGTACTCCGTTCTCACACTGCTTCACTCCTACCGAAAATAACCTCACCGTTGTTTCTGGTCAGTTGGTGTCAGCTCCTGGACTCCTAAGCGTATATTATCGTCAACAGGAAGTGGCTTACAGTGAAAGCAGAACCCTAAAGCGATGCTTTCTCTTCTCCAAGGAGAAGCCATTTAAAATTCTAGAACCATTAATGAAACTAAGCGTCCTTGAGGAACCCTTTACGGAGAGTAGCTGTAATTAAAATCAGGCATTTAAGGGAGACAGATTAATGTGCATACACTGATCAGCCATAACATTAACACATACCAAACTTACATCGAGTCTACGAGACCTCAATAGGTCTGTGGTATTTGTCGGACCATGATGTGGCTCTTCTGTGAAAATGGACCAGGTGGTTTAGGGCTTTACCCTCCCACACATAATCACTAAGCCTTGGGCACTCATTACCTGGTTGCCATTTCACCAGTTATTCCTTCTTGGACCTCTTTTTGTTGGCACTACCTACTGCATACAGGGACACAGCCCACAAGACCGGCTGTTTTGGAGAAGCTTTTTGACCAAGTCATCTAGACATCCTTGTCAAAGTTGTTGAAATCCTTCTGTTTTCCCATTTTTTCTGCTTTCAAAAACATTTGGAAGATTTCACTTGGTGCCTAAGGTATGGTTCATTGGTGTAAAACAAAAAAAAAATCGAATGTGCACTTACAACTTATAGTTGAATTCGCAATTCTAATTAATCAACAAATGTCCTCCCATAGGGTTGGTTTTACAAGAACTTAATGTTAAATGCTTTAAGTGTAAGACATCATTGATTATTTTTTATCTATGTATTAACTTTAAGAGACAACCATTGAGAAAACCATATAGGAGAAAAAATTGGGAAAAACAGTTTATAAATAAAAAGTGGATAAAAAATTTGATAATGCTAATTTAATCAATTATAAATTACTGTGGAATAAACGTCTAAAACACTGTAGGGGAAAAACTAATCCACTTTACCGCTGCTAGAAACACACCACACTATCCTGTTGTTGATTCTTTTTCTATAACATCATGCCACAGGCTGCCACTAGGGGGTTGGAGTGTCATGGGCAGTGTGTTGGGAGAGAGACTACAACTCCCAGTTATTACAGCTATGGGCAAAGGACTACAACTCCTATCAAGCACAGGGCTGGTCAGTGCTGATGGGAGACACCTGCATCAGCAAACTGCATAAGCAAGTCTGGAAACAGTGCCTCTCATTGCAGGCCTCATAAATTGTCAAAGGTAGGGGTCAGCCCCGAGGTAATACATCTGGACTGGGAAAAGATATTTATTTAAAGAAGTAAAAGAAGGGCTGTTAAATGGCAGTGTGATTAAAAAGACAAATATACATTGCTTTGTCTAGGAAGATTTGAGGATGTGAGAGTACATCCGACATGGGATTGACGTTTATTTATAGTAAAATATTTCCTGAAAATCGGAATAACAAACCTTCAAGGGATCCGTGACCCAAAAGATAACATTCCCATAACGTTATGGGAATCAAAAATTCTTCACTACTTGCACTTGTGTGCGTGTGTTTGTGTGTGTTTGTGTGTGTGTGTATGTGTGTGTGTGTGTGTGTAATGCTTAATGAGAAAATAAAATGTTTATAGCTGCTATAATTCACTTGTTTTGTAGAAGTTCCATAATAGTAACAGCAACTGTAAATGGATTTGGTCCAATGTGGCATTTTTTTATGCAGAATAAAATTGAATTCCATTTTTAATAAATAAAATAAAATTGTAAGCTGTAGTACTGGGTGGTGTTCTGCCTTCCACAGTCTCCGCTCAGTAAATGCTGCTGTGCTGTTTTTTTTTTTTTTAAATGAGACCATCACAGTGAACAAAAGACAAGTGGTGCTGAGCTGTAAAATTTTTTAAATAAATAAATAAAAGTGGTGTCACTAACGGTTTGCTTTGAATGATACTTCAATCCAACAATGAAGCTAATAGTGTGTCTTTGTTTTTACAAATCTGAAACTAGCAACTATGCTTCAGGTCATCGGTTGTATTATTTTTTCTACATTTGCTGGCTTGGAAATGGGCTGGATATTAAAATCAGTGGAAAAGGATGGAGGAAAGAAAGGGAAAACATGCCTAGATAGATGAGTGCTATCAGCTTTGTGCTTTGGGTTAACAGTTGATTACATGGTCTGCAGAATACCAATTTGGTGGCTCGAAAAATTCAGCTTGCACCAGGAAACCGTAGGTTTCTATGGAAATGGTGGAAATGCTTCACTGGCTAAGTTTTGTTAGCGTCGTATGCTCTCGTGGGCGATTTACATTGAAGAAATCAGATATGCTTGAGTGTATTTCCTATTTGAATGAATTCATGACTTTTTACTTAATGTCAGTGCGGCAAAACCTCAAACACTGGGCTTTTATTTTAAAATGAAGAGGTAATTAGAGTAAACGTAATATTGCATTATTATAGACCAAGTTGGATATGGCAGAGTGAAAAGGTTTGTTTCTCTCTTAAATATTAATAAAAATGGTTCTGTCATAGTGAGGCCTTGTAAAACTAGTAAAAATAAAATTTTATATTAAAACTATTTTATTGAAAGTGTATTTGTATGAAAAAGCTAGAAAAGGTAAAATCTAATACAGGCATCAAAATAGCCATAGTATCAAAAGTCTATTGCTTTGGTTGCACCGCCTGACTTTTTTTTTTTTTTTGGTTAGAAATACAGTCACAATGTAACTTAAAAACTTTTATTTAACAAATGATACTTGTTTAAAATAAAAAAAAAATGCAGTACATTCATCAAAAACAAAACAAAATTATTTATATATACGTTTTTAGAAGTCATTGGCCTATAATACATCTGTGTACTTTAATAGGTTTGTTACATGTAAGATATATAGAACAAGAAAGCATTCAATTAAAGTTTGTGTAAACAACTTACAGGTTGTATGGATACAGAAAGGTTAAGCTATTAGAACAGACCCTGAGCGGCTAATGGAAATTAGCCCACACTTGCTGATCACATTTCAGAATTCAACAACACTATGCCGTAATGATGCTAAACCAACCCTGAATCAGTTCTGAACAAAACCTTTTACAAGAACTTCAGCAGTATAAAATGTAGGACATCTAGTTTGAAATGTCAAGGAGAGCAGAAGGCAGAATCTACAGCAGAAAGGCTGAAAGAAAAAAAAACAACGTTTTTCTATGTTTTCTATCCGTCTAAAATGCAGGTTGTGTTCCTTAGGTGGAAGAGAAGAATCTTTCTATCAGATGTGTGCAAGTCAAAAAACTTGAGAAGCAGTGAAATCGATGGCTTTCCCTGGGAGGTTGAAGGGTTGAACGAATTCATAGAGGGATTCGATAGATGACAGATAACGGTGCAGCTATTACAGAGTGCTCTGGGCCAGCAGTTCAATCTTTATACCAAGTTAAAGTACTACATTTCAAGAAAGAGTAAACTGAAAGAGTGGGAAGGAAGGATTAAAAAGAAGTTGGCGCACATGGACTTAATCCTGCTATCAGTATAAAATCTGGTTATGTGCATTTTGTTTAGGGCATAAAGGGCTAGCGCTATGTTTAAGCAAGCTAAATGACTGGTTACGACCCTGCGACAGGCTGCAAGCCTATCACAGGCAGGAACAGTATGGCTAATAATCATAACACATAATTTAAAGTGTGACAGAAAAAGTGTGATTGAAGAATTAAAAATGTATATATATTTATTTATGCTTTGATATAAATTCTCTAAAATGTCATTTGGTGCAACTGTCAATGCAAATAAACAGGCTTATGTGTTTTGGAGATAATTGGAAAAACCTTTGTCTAGTGATATGTAAGTTCCGAAATGTCATTGTGGTGCAACCGTAAACACGGGACTTTTGTTATAAAGTGAAAGTGGCTTGTAGGGCTGTAAAGGTTTGTTAATAGTTCTCAAGTATCGCTAATAGCTGTGATATTAGTTAGGCTGGCGCACTTTTTGTGTCATGTGGTACAACCAACATAAAACTAGGAAAATATTATTTTATAAAACTTATCTCATCAAAGTAGAAGTGTTCGGATGCAAATAAATACTAGGAAAAAAATAATTTTAGGTTGTGCCACATGACTTTCCCCCTTTTTTTGGTGGTGAAAGTGCAGTCCAGAATGAATTTAAATGCTATGTTGTGTTAAAATGATGACGATGATGATGATGATGCATTTTGTTTGCATATGCTCGTCAGTTGGTAGCCTGGTTATCGAGCTAGTCAGAAAGTTAGCATTTCAAAATGCTAGGCTCTGCCCAGGCTTTTTAAAATATTTCTAAATCACTTGCCATGCAACTGTGTGTCAATATTATTGCATTATTGTACAATTGCAAGGCTCCACCGCAGCTCGGCAACATGCGGTGCATTCTGGGATGCTTTTCTGTTTATTACATTTGCAAAAGTGTCTAAGTTAGCCGTTGTGTCACTCAGAACCACCATTTTTTTCACCATAACTATTTTGATAGGTATTATACTTTGGTAAACCATCAAAATACCTGGTGACTTAGGTTTACACTGGCCACCAGATACATTAAATACGCTTTACCTTACAAAAAGCCCAAAGTCCTAAGGTCAGGTTTGATATGTTTTTTTTTTTAAATCCTGCCCCATTCCTAAATGTAACAGTCTGAATATGTTTCTGATATCTACAGTTCCCACTACTCCAGGCAGACTGTAGGCTGAATAATGGTCAATTATCAGTGGAAAGTTCAGTTCCCTGGGGAATCGTCTGTCTCTTTTCAGGAATGGATGAATGAAATTTGACGCTGGATCATTTGGGAATTAGTGCTACTGGGGTTTAAGCCAGGAAAAAGACTTGTTGACAGTTAGGAAAGAAATGGCTTGGCTGCAAAGCTGAGTACTTTTGAGTTTGAACTATTTGTGATGCGCTTTTACTTAGATTGCTGTAGCATAAGCAATTGTGGTGATTTAAAGGACATCTAGGCAAATATCTATAACAATAAACAAATGATATAGGCAGAATTTGACAAGACTGTTTTTTTTTTTTAGACCAATCATATGCCACTTGTAGTCCAAAATTTCTTCAGATGGTTTCTTCTTAACCCTTTAACGCCAAGCGAATCACATTTGATATATGAGTTTTTAAAACCTTTACATCAGGGGTTCTTAACTTTTTGCAAGCTGGGCCCCCCCAAAGCTTGTTCATTGTAGTTGGGGCCCCCCTTCCTCCTGGTGACACCCCCCCCCCCTTACCGGCCCAACCCCCACTACATCACCTTGCATAGATATTT
>JAOVVF010000002.1:971041-981684 GCA_028565595.1 Duopalatinus emarginatus | reverse complement strand
GCAACTGATTAACCTATATATAGGTGTGCCAACTATAAAAATAAATAAATATAATATTCACTTTTACCTGTGTAATAACATTTCGTTTTATTATTCAATGTTATTTTTTAAATATATATTTTTATATCATGATATCTTGGTGCTCTTGGGGGCCCCCTGGTGGCGTAGGGGCCCTTAGCTGCCGCGTATTTCGAGTATGCCTCGGGCCGGCTCTGAATTTATGATTAGTGTTCCTGTTTTAGTGCATTAAACTATCTGAAGGTTTTTCCATGTTAAGCGTATTAGACTTAAAATCGTGGATATCCTTTTTGGAGGATACGTCAGTTTTAACGCCGCATGCCGTGCTAGTTTTCTTTCCTTCTTCTGTGGCATGGAATGTAGCGGATTCGGTGGAGGCCACGGACAGTTTTTAACATATTCGCTGGTGTTAAAAAACAGGTATTTTCCAACAACAGCTAAAATTTTTGGTGTTGTTGTGGCAGCCGAGAACGGCACGTGTCGAGCTCGGGCTCATATTGGAACACAGCAAATGTTCTTTTTACTAAAAATGTTGTTAGCACTACAGCAAATCTAACGCGACCGGAAACAAAAAAAAAAAACGGCAACCGGAAATAAGGAGGTGTCATGGCAGCCCAGATTGGGTTGCCAAGAAAATCATGGATACAGAGAAAAGTCCAACGGAGTACTGTACAACACTGTATATGGCTGAAATGACAATAAAAACTACTTGACTTGAGGTCAACTGGGGACACGGTCATAGACGCTCCAAGGTTTACTGATGTACACGGGTTTGGATGACATGTTGCCACCACAGTGATACCACGGAACATCCTGTCTCCGTTTAGCAGGTGGTGTTAATGTTATGGCTGATCAATGTGTGTGTATATGTATATATATAAGTTTATTATCTAAACACGCACTTATTTAGATTTTTAACTGACCGAATGAACGATCTTTGCTAAGTCGGACCTCAGCGTACGCGTTAAGAACAGATCAGCCGTCCTTTGTTCTTATTAATAACTAACTAAAATCCGCTGCCGGGTTTCTCAAAGGGTTTTTTTTTTTTTGCCAATATGCTCTCTAGGTGAGGAAGCGATTTCAGGGCCTATTTCATTTTTAATGGCCTAATATATTAGTTCACATCAAAGTCTGCGTGACCTTTTCCACAAAGTGAGGGAAATGGCTGAATCCGGGGCCTAAAGGTCACATCTGCTGTAGAGTCTCCAGCCCCATCAAGTGGCACTCGGTTCAGCCGGAGCTCGTCGGCACCTAAATGCCGGCGCTCTTTCGGAAAGGCAAAAAAAAAAAACAAAACAGACGCTCCGATAAACATGAAAATGTACCTTTGGGAAATGAAAGTGGTTGTATAACATCCGGTCGGCGGCACGTATGAAAAAATTTGGTTGGGGAAAATGACGTGTGTGTTTTGTGTGTGTGTGTGTGTGTGTGTGTGTTTTGTGGGGTTTCTTTTTTTTTTTTTTTCTTTTCCAAACCGACATCCAATCACGAACAAAGTAGATTCAAATGAGCTGAAAAAAACAAACTATATTAAAATTCCGAACAGGCCACGAACAGGTCACAGGCCTCCACCTGCTGACCTCGGCGTCTTCGCCGTGTCGCCTGTTCGGCTCCGTGAATGGCGGCGAGCTCCAGATACGGGAGCGGAAACAAAGCCTGCTGCATAATGCGCATCATTTAGGCTCGTATTGTTTTTTCCTCTCTGCAAGATAATTATCATTCATTTGGGTCCTATTTTGCGGCTCAGCACGCAGACTTATTAGCAAAGGCAAAAAAAAACAAAAAAACCTCGGCACAGTCGAGGAAACGAGCTGCCTTGCCCGTCTGTCGGGTCTGGATGAAGCTCGACTCAGTCCTGAGATTAAAAGTAAGCCTAAAAAGTAAACTTTGACTAAATGAAACCAGCCGTCGTCAAACACTCGAAACGAAACGCTCTTCGCGGATCAAATTAGCGGATCAGAGGAGCGGATCGTTGCAGCCTTTCATCATTTCGGGGCGCGACTATTAACGACTAATCAAGTCTGGGTAAATTTACCAGTCAGTAGTAATAAAGAGGAGTAGTTCATCAGGTAACATTCGCATCCCATCCCATCCCGTCGCTAAATGGTCTGAAAATAAAAGCGTGTACGGTTGTATGCTACATCTAAAACACACAGCGCTCGCAAGAACCCGAACCCTAGCCCTGTTCATAGCTGGTGGAGATCCGCGTGGATGTGTAAAGTCAATGACGCTGAGCATTCTCATGGCTCGGTATGCGCTTTATATTGGGTTTTCCTTTAATACGTCATGCGGAAAGTCTAGACCCGCCCACATGTCTAAGTTTAAGAGGTTAACTGTGAGAAATCCTATTAGCGTTAGCATTCAACCTAATGCCGTTAAACGTAGGACCAAGACGTTAGCAACAGATCCTACTGTAAGATCGGACCGGACAGTTTAGCCTTCACCCCCCAGACACTTGGTGTCCAAGATTCTCTGACCCAGTCGTCTAGACTTCACAGTTTGGCCCTTGTCCAAGTCACCCAGATCCTGGCGCTTGCCCATTTTTTCTGCTTCCAATGCATCAACTTTGATACTTGTTTACTTGCTGCCTAATATGTCCTGACATGACTGAAGTGCCCTTGAGCAAGGTACCTAACTGCTCCTTGGGCGCTGTGGTTTGAGGCTGCCCCCACTCCAGATTAAATACAAAGGTCACCGATAGTGCACTTTCACTTTCACTTATCCCACCTCTTTGGCCAGTACCAGTGAATGATATTCACTTTACCAGCCAGTGCTTTTTTTTTTGTGATGTCACGGCTGATCGGTGTAACTATGAACACATAGGAATGTATGATGTCATCAGTGTGTATCATCCTGTATATTATAAAGACCTTGGCAGTTGAACCCTAAACATTAATGCCCACGCAGTCAAATATTATTTTCCTTTATTTTCCCGATCCATGAAGAATGAAGACGGCATGTCGTGTCATCGGGGTCGGTGATGTGTGGCACATTCTTGTGTCGGATTGTGTTATTTTCTTTGTAAAATGATTTTAATGGAAAAATGTATTTAAATAAATAGATGACTAAATAAATATATAAATAAATCCTCACCCTTTTTCTCATCTATTGAGCAGTTTTTAAGTTATTTATTTATTTTTATTTTTTTTACACTACTGATTTAGAGCAACCAAACCAAAAGATTACAGACTGATACATAAAATGCAATTATTATTATTATTATTATTTATTTTTATTTTTTTTCTTTTGGTTTCCTGTGTCTAATGAATAGCTGGGATTGTTATTATTATCATTATTAAATTTAATTAAATTTGATTTAATTTAATTACATTTATTTTTTATGTATTTATTTATTTGTTTTTGTCTTCCACAACCTTCAACAGAGAGAAAAGAAGGCGCTACTGAAGAAGCAGTGGTTTAACAACAGCCAGAACCACTGGGCGCAAGGCAGGAATCCCCCCTGGACAAGGTGCCAATCCATCACAGGATACCACACACACACACACACACACACACACACACACACACACACACATACACACACACCCGTTCACTCTCAGTGTCCCAACTCCCTACCATGTGTGTTCATCAGGAGTCAGGACGAACCCGGAGCACCAGACAAAAACCCACACTGATTGAGGGACAACACACCAAACGCCACGCTATTTACTTGTCTCTTTATTTCTGGGGTAAATCACGCGCCGGTTTTGTGGTTAGGCAACCAACCAGTCATGTGGCTGGAAGGTCCCGGGTTCGATCCTCACCCAGGGCAAGACATGACTGAGGTGCCCTTGTACAAGGCATCTAACTCCTCCAACTGCTCCCCATGCGCCATAGTTTGGGGCTGCCCCCCCACTCCAGGCAGGTGTGTTTACCTCCCCCTAGTGTTCACTGTGTGTGTGTTTCAGTGCACGGATGGGTTAAATACGTTGCTCACATTCCTCTGTGTGCAAACACAGTAGGCAAATAATTCACTTTCATTCAGCAGAGTGAGAAAATCGAGGTCTCTGTAAATGACCTGTAAAGTCGTTCGAATCTGTAAATCGTGACTACAATCAGAATCAAACCCCTCTTCAAAACCTGTTCTTACAGGCAAACCATCACCAAGAAGTTTAACTCCCGGCAACATCTCCAAGTCTCCTACCCTAACCCAGCATGGCTGATAATCTTCCTCATAGCATGCTACTGAATTTCTCAGACGGAGCCTGAAGATGGATGAGGATTCATTATTAAAACAATGGCGATGCCTGTTCTCCGAGCTCCATCACGCAGGCCTGAGGTAAATGAAGGTAGCCCACATAGAGCGCCGCAGGAACGACTCCCACGCGCGCCAGCACGCGTTCGCTCAAACAGATGATTATTATTGCGCGAGTCTGCTCTCTGCTCTAATATCTCTTGACATTTGCCATGAGAGTGTATAATGGCGAGTAGATGTGATGTCTTAAATCATATTCCGGCTTTAGCTCCCACCAGATGGCCCTCTCTCATATGCGTGCGTTTTGACAGAGTGAAAAATGCTGATTAATCTAACGGGACTCTGCGCCTCACGCGGCAGCGTGCCCGTTGCTAATTGCTTCCATCCTGCGTTTAGTCTCATTCGCGGGAATTTATTTATTTATTTTTTATTTATTTACGTCCGCGCATGCGCACACGTTATTTATTCAGGATAAAGACGTTTGTTCTCGCGAAGGAGCAAATGCACGCGCTGCTGCGTCGATGCTAACGTTTCACTCAACATAAATAAATAAAGGACGAAATAAATAAATAATACTCCCTCAACTGCTGGGAAATCATGCGGATCAATGCAGAATCAATACGCTGGGTGAATAACTGTTTCTCCCTGAATACAGAATGACGTGTTCGCTTGGACTTGTCAGGCAGCAAGCCCGTAGAGATCTGAATCATAGAAAATGGTTCGGGGTCAAAAGGGGAAGCAGGATCTAAAAACTGATACGGCAAAGAAAAGGCGAACAAGCTTCCTCTAGGCAGAAAGGATGAAAAGACATGTGTGTGTGTGTGTGTGTGTGTGTGTGTGAGTGAGTGTGTGTGACAGCAAACACAGGCCCGTTGCTTCCTCCCGAAGACAAAACGAATGCAGATGTGCTCTTCAAAGCCTCAGCCCCTGTTCTCCTCTCGTCTCATCTCTGACATGTATTCATATTAGTGCCTTTATCTTCAAGGTTGCAGCACGGAGACAGGAATGCAGCACGAGCAAGCGCCTCCACCCGCGAGAGGAACGGAAGGGGAAAACAACACGAACGTCATGCCGTAATCTGGGTACGGCTTTGATACCGAGCGCTTTTGTAGGTTGACTCGAGCCCTATGCAGACTGGATTGGTTTTTGGGGAAGGCAGTTATTAGTGAAGGGTTTTGTTCAGCCTGAGTCTGTGTTTACTTTTCAGCTCAACACGATTGCACAAAGTGATTATGAGTCAATGATGTGTAGATTTTCGACTCTGTGTTGAATTATTTGAAAGTTCATGACAATTTAGAGTAAATACATACACACATTCCTTCAAAAGTCAGGTGGTGCAACCGTATGTGCTGAATGAACACGCCCCTCCCCACCACCACCACCACCACCAAAAAAAAAACAAAAAACACCATCTAAAATTGGTGTTTTAATCATAAAATATTGCGGCATGATGTTTATGTTCACCATATGTTACAAATACTAACAGTTTTCAAGTCAGTAACGTCATTGGACGTGTCATCTCAAATGTCAGTGTGGTGCAACTGTAAATATGGGACTTGTTATTCTGAAGATGTAATAGCGCTTAACGTAATATTGCATTATTACATTTGGCTGATCAAAATAGTTACATTGGAGTCATAGGTAGGCTGGTGTACTTACCAGGTCATGTGGTGCAACCAATGTAAAACTGTTAGTTTATCAAAAAACGAATTTTTTTTTAGTAAACTTATATGTATAAAAATGTTAGCAAAGGCTAATACAGGCATCCAAGTAGAATCCTGTTGCTTAGAATAAATAGTAGGATTTTATATATGTAATATATATGTATATATGTATATAAATATAATATAAGCCATAACATTAACACCATACAATTTTCATTGGCATTTGAAATTTGGCAACATTGAAGTTGATGTGTTAGGAGCAGGAAAAATGAGCAGGTGGCCAAATCGGAGTATTAGAGTGTCTTTCACAAGCACCAAATTGTGATGTCTAGACGTCTGGGTCACCAAAACACCAGGTCCTGTAGGGTGTGTCCCAGTATACAGTGGTTAATTCTTCCAAGGAAGGACGACTGTCTCACTGGTGACAGGGTCAAGGGAGACCAAGACTCAGTGATGTGTATGGAGAGTGGATGAAGGTCTATGGGTCGATGTGTCAGAACTGGTGTCTGTTTAATGTTTTGGCTGATCAGGGTGTACTGTGTATCACTTCAAGTTTATGGTGTTTAAAGCGTTTAGATTAGACGGATTTTAGACTGCTTAACGTTCCGGCTCTAAGCTCAGCTGGAACGTGTATATATATATATACGTTGACATTAACAGATATATTATAGTATATAATATTATATCCATCCAGACCAAGATTTCATGAAGAATCCCATTAACGATCAGGTCACGTCAAGCTGAGGAGAGAAAAAAAAACAAAAACGTCATTGCTCTTTTATTACGTTCGCAGACTTTTTAAGTTTCAGTAACCCTTCCTCTTGCAGGCTTTGCAGTTTCATATCTTAATGTGGCACCATTACATTTATTCGACCCAAAGAAATAAATTGCATTGCTGCATATTTTTTTTCCCTCCGTTTTTTGATGAAAACTTTCTTACTTAGCAGAACATATCCGCTTCCTCGGATGACTGGAACCCTCATTATGAAAATCTCATCCTCGCTCTCAATATTAATGGTTTGGGAAGGCTTTCTTTTTTTTTTCTTCTCCCTCCCTCCCCCCTCCCTCCCTCCCTCCTTCTTTCTCTCCCTATCTGTCTCGCTCGTCCTTCTCCGAGAAATCCTAAACAGTCAAAGAGCAGCCTGCAGATGTCTCAACACACCCCCCGCTCCCCTTCCTTGCTGGATCTTTATACGAGTAATCATGTTTTCTCTGCCGTTGATCTGCAGGTGTGGTGCCGCACCTGCTCCAGCCTTCACTCCCCACACTTTGCATACAGAGCAGACGTTCAACCGCTGGAGAGACTCGGAGGTGAGGACGCAGCGTTCGCAGACTGGGTTTGGAACCGAATGCAAAATCGGTGGGGTGATAACCACATGGTTCATTTTCATAGTCGATGCAGCATTTTCTCTTCTTTAAACATTAACACGGTTTAACATAAAGGTCCGGATAGTTCAGTTCAGCTTGGTTTAGTAGAATAAGCTTTGAAACAGTGGTGGATGAAGTATACAAATCAGGTAGGAGAGTAAAAGTATCCCCAGAACCCTAATGTAAAATATTAGTCTTCATAAAGTCTCAATTTAGATTTTTTTTCACTCAAGTAAAAGTAGTAAAGTATTTACTTACTAGTAAAGTATTTAAGTATCAAAAAAAAAAAAAAACTTACTTGAACTTTACTACGGCTCTAATATCCTTTATTATCTTGATTAATTGACTCATTTTGCATAAAAAAGTCACTCTTGGTCCAGCAATATTTCAATACAATGTCATTAATTAGTCTGACGCTGAGATCTATTAAAAGTATCATAAAGCATAAAAACGCTAAAGGCAAACTTTGTCCATTAAGTCGAACCGAACGGCTGTGAAAAGTCCACTTCAGTGGTTTTGGATAAACTGGATGCTCAGTACTTTACTAGAATAACTCTATCAACTTCACTAAAGTTGCACAAATTTGCATATGCGAATTCCATCAGTTTCCTACCTTGCGGATGTGGATGATACCGCGCAGTAGCACCTGAACTTGCTAGGCTAGTGTAGCCGAAATTTCAAGCAAGACCCGAAGAAGAAATGTTACAAAAATTGTTTTAAAGTGAACCACACATTGACCAATACAGCCGAATTTCACCTGTATGTTCAGAGGAGTCAAGTAGTTTTATTGTCATTTCAACCATATACAGTGTTTTACAGTACATAGTGAAACAAAACAATTCCACCAGGACCAAGGTGCTACACAGAACAATAAACTGCACAGTAGAACGTAAAGTGCACGTGTGCGTTAGCTTGTGCAATGACGCCAGACAGTCTACAATAAATACACAGGACAATATCGAATAAATACGCAGGACTCAAGATTAAAAAGGGGGGGGGGGTAGTGCAAACCGCCCACTGGTAGTGGAAGCCGTAAGGTGCAGTTATGTCCATTTATGTACGGATGTAGCAGCAGTTATTGACCATTGACAATTGTGGTATAAGCATTGTGTTCTTACGATTATGTAGGCCGAATCTTTGTTTTGTTTTGTGTTTTGTAGGTGAGATTGTGTGTGTGTGTGTTCAGTCCAATCCACACGGTAAAACACGCCCGCTAGTGGGCGGCGGACATATATCAATACACTGTCATTAATAAGTCTGACACTGAGATCTGTTAAAAGTATTATAAAGCATAAAACATTCAAGGCAAACTTTGTCCATTAGGTCGAACCGAAACGGCTTTGAAAAGACGTTTTGCGAACAAGCAGTTTATTGAAAACTTAGTTACAACCGTTATTGTACAGAACCAAAAAGGTTTTTTCTGTAGCTACAATGTAAAACCTGTAACAATAAAAGAACCCATTTTGGTACCATATTTAAGTTTTTTTTTAGTAAGGTTCTGTACAGAACCCTCTACAGCACATTCTCCGTCAATCTGAAGAACATCTCCATGATCAAAAGAACCCTGATCCAGAGTAAAGAACCATTTTCTATACTAAAGAACCCTTGAAGAACTGTTTTCTAAATTATAGAACGTAATATTATACATGATGTTATATACAAATATGTATTACTTTACATTTGAGTAGATTTTAACCTGCATTGATACAAATATTAAGATCCATTGTTCACACTAATGTTATTTTACGTGCATCCAGTTGCCTTGACGACGGCCTTGTGAGCGTTAACTAACAATTTCAGGAAAGTTTTTGTTTCACTGCAATTTTATTTTCTGTTTTTTAAAGAAAGAAAAGAGATATGATTCACTTTCACGTTGTGGTGAAACGAAAAAATGACTTATTTCTGGTTTTTGTATTTGGATTTTGAACTGAAAATCAAATAACTGTTTGTTTTTCTTTTTTCAATTTCTGTTTCTGAAATGAAAACCCAATGACTAAATGATACACAGACCCGTGTATCGTCTTGTGGCAAGATTGGATTTTCTTTCATTTTCTTTCTTTTGCACTCCAACGTTGCTGCACTGAACAGATAACTATGTGTAGCCCAACCCACTTTTAACAAACTATGCGCTGCAACCTGATTGGTCGGATTAGGCACCTCTTTCGTTTCGAAATATTACATTGGTTTTTGTTGTTTTTTGTTTTTTTTTGCACACATGAGACAAAAGTAACAACAGATTTCTTATGATGTATTTGAAAAAAAAAAGTCAGATACTTGACTTTAAAATGTAGCGAAAGTCCACTAAAATAAAAATACTCCAGTGAAGTACATCATTACAACCATGATAAGCAGAAAAGTTTCTCAAAAACAACCAACATGTGCTCTGGTGCCCACTGAAGTACAGTAATTTGAGCTGCTTTTCTGCTCATCACGGCAGTAAAGCGTCAATACTTGATCTTTGGTACACCAGTCTTACCAATACTTGGTATGACCTCCACAAGCTTGTAGAAACAATGTGTCAACGATAAACCCCAGACATCCCGCATAACGATCCACAAATCTGGTGTATTCCGAGGTGTAGGATTTCTGTGTTCCATAGCGCATTGCATGGCATTCCAGGCGTGTTTGATAACGTTGAGATCTGGTGTGAATGACTAAACCCCAAACTCAGATGAGTGGTCCTCTAACCGTAATTTGGTGTCTCTAGACATGTATGATGCAGTGTCTTGTTAGAAAAGGGGTACCAGGGGTCCAATGGATTGCCAGCTAGACAAACCCCACACCATTATAGAGACACCACCAGGTTATGATTTTAGCAGTTTTTCTGGCACTTTAGTGTTTTTGGATAAACTGGATGCTCAGTACTTTACTAGGATAGGTGATACCGTGCAGTAGCACCTGAACTTGCTAGGCCAGTCTAACTAATATTTCAAGCAAGACCTGAAGAAGAAATGTTACAAAAATGGCAGAAATTTGAGACGAGTTTAAAGTGAACCTCTCATTGACCAACGCAGCTGAATTTCTCCTGCACGTTCAACCAATCCGCGTGGCAAAACACGCCCACTAGTGGGCAGCAAACACAGTTGCCAGAAGCAGTTAGGGGTTAGGTGCCTCGCTTAAGGGCACTTTGATTGTGGCTTGCTGGAAAATTGAACCAGAGACCTTCTGATTACAAGCCCACTTACTACACGGGGCAGCCGTGGCCTAGTGGTTAGGGAACTGGTCTCTTGACTGGAAGGTTGTGGGTTCGATCCCCCACCCAAGGCAAGACACGACCGAGGTGCCCTTGAGCAAGGCACCAAATTTCCCTAACTGCTCCCGGGGCGCTGTGGTTTGGGGCTGCCCCCCGCTCCGGGCAAGTGTGTTCACTGCCCCCTAGTGTTCACTGGTGTGTGTGT
>JAOVVF010000002.1:911537-921785 GCA_028565595.1 Duopalatinus emarginatus | reverse complement strand
ATTATTTTTTATTTTTTATTTTGTTTACAGAAAACAGAGTTCCAACCCCAACCCCAGGGTTGTGGTCCTAAACACCATTTAGAGTCCTGGACCAAACCTCAAGCCAGGGTTCTAAAACTTATTCTAAGAAGCTAAAAGAGCATATTCTGTATGTAGAACCAGAAAAGTAAATTATTTTTATTTAATTTTTAATATTTATTAATGGAAAAATAAATGAATGATTTTGTTAAAATGCAAAAAAAAAAGAAAGAAAAGTAAATATGAATAAATGTAAAATAATAAAAAAATAATATTAATAAATGTGTGTGTTAAAAGCACCACCCCACTGCCTGCCCCCCTCCCCCCTTCCGCTTTACACTTTTCTTTTCAGGAGGACAAATAAAGAACTTCCTGCAGTTCATGCAGATGTTTTCTCTCTGCGATCCTGTGATATTGCACAATGTGTTAGCGCTAACGCTTTTGTTAGCATTATTGCAGAGCTGTGAGATTGTTTAAAATAAGAAATATGGCTAAATTAGTATCATTTGTTTGCTTAACTGTGTGTTTATTACTTTTCTTTAAAAACAAAAACCAAAAAAAAAAAAAATGGAGTTTATTGCTTTTTTTTCTTTTTTCTTTTTTTCTGCTTTGGAAAGAAGCAGCGGAAAGCTTTTCTCTTTGAAATTAGTTGCAGTGAAAGTAAAAAAGAACACAAACAACCGTTCTGAGTGAGTCACCTTTCCTGGGAAGGTTTTTACTGAACCTGAAAGACGGTGTGAATGTTTTATGGAGGAAAAAAGGATCACGATTCATAAAGTCTGGACATTCAAATCAAAGACTTTATAGACGTGCCAAAAGGATATGACCTTGGGTGTGTGAATATATCTCAAAACAGACACGGCTGAACTGTACACTCGGTTACTGCAAAGAAAACGGAACGAGGGCATCGATTTATTACCTATAATTATTTATCGCTGGGCTTCTTCTGGAAATGAGGTTTTAATTTCTTCTATATTGAACTTCTTATCCAGCATCCAACTGAGTTCAGAGTCACCTCTGTGCTTTAAGAGCTGAAGCCTTATAAAGATTTATAGAGTCCTCTTTTTAAACATGTATTTCGCAGCACACCGGGTTATTTCAAATTCGATAGGACTGATGATGTGCAGGGACGACAGATATTGAGCCTTGCTGATTCTTCAAAGTATAGATGATTCCATATACCAATGTACGATCTAAACCAGTGTGGAGTTTTGACATAAGAACATGTGTGTGTGTGTGTGTGTGTGTGTGTGTGTGTATATGTATATGTGTATATATATATATATGGCACATAATGGAAACGTAGTGAATGGTCCTGGATCCTCAATTAGGGTTAAGACCAGGACCCTGAAATCTGGTTAAGATCAAGACCAGGGGTTGGGACCATGACCCTGGGTTGGGGCCAGCACCCTGGGTTGGGGCTGGGACCATGACCCTGGATTGGGGCCAGCACCCTGGGTTTGGGCTGGGGCCAGGGGCAGCACCCTGGATTTGGGCTGGGACCATGGGTCGGGGCTGGGACCATGACCCTAGGTTGGGGCCAGCAAACTGGGTTGGGACCAGGACCCTGGGTTGGGACCAGGAATGTGGATCGGGGCTTTAAGCCAGGACCCAGGGTTGGAATTTCGAACCCTTGGTTGGGGTTAGGACTAGCACCCTGGGTTGGGACCAGGACCGTGGGTTGGGGCTTTGAGCCAGGACCCAGGGTTGGAATTTTGAACCCTTTGTTGGGGTTGGGACCAGGACCCTGGGTTGGGGTTCAGAATGGGAATTTAGAAAGATGGATACACTCCTGACACAACAAAGGTGAAATAAAACCTTCACCAAGTGATTGAAAGCAAGACACATTAACTGGATTGCTCATATGATGTAGAATATTGCAGTACAAGTCAATAAGTGAGCGTGTTTCATGCTGAGAAACAAGAGAATAGCTATCAGTATTTCAGATCGGATTGGGAAACTTATGGCACCCTGTTTGAACTTTTACTTTATTAGCTGTGTCGGATTATCAGATAAAAAGAGGAAATGTGGACTGATGGACCAAAGAGAGAAAGGTTTTGGTTTGGGTTGCTTAATGCATTCACCTGCAGATGGGTGGGTTATTGGAGGAGGTCAACTGGGCATGCTTAGCTCTTACCTTTTTTTCAGAAGGACATGGACTTTTTCTGACCTACGGAATGATCTGAAAGTAACATGAGATGTTTTTAAACCCAGGACTCCTAGTGACTTTCATATAGATTTTAAATAGATGAAGATCTCCTTCAACATGGTTCATAAATTTACTCCACCACAGCGCTGTTGGATTTTTGTTTTTCCTCAGATTTTGTATATGAAAGATTATTTGCATTGATTAGATTACGTGCTTGTTTCTATAGCAACTTGCCACATGGATTTGTACAGTAGATCATATAATGTATATAACCTCTCTGATCAGGGTTTTGTTTACTTGCTTATGGTGCTTGACCCTAATGCAGGTTTTGACACCTTCTTCATACTACATACTACTTCACAGACTAGAAAATGTTGTTCGAGTTTTAGCTTTCTCCAGGTTCAGGTCTTATTCGACTGATCAGTATCAGTTTGTATATGTAAACTTCAACCTCTCTACATATGCTAAGGTAAAGTTAGGTATTCCACAAGGCTCTGTTTTAGGCCCTTTGCATTTTCTCTTTATATATGATACCTCTGGGTGTGATTATTTGTAAACACGGTATCAGCTTCCACTGTTACGCTGATGATTCGCAGTTATGTCATGGCAAACCAGATGAGAGACACCAGCCGTAATAAAGTCGAGAAATGTGTAAAGGACATTGGACACTGGATGCTGACTAGACTGAACTCCTTGCAGCTAGAATTAAGCCGTATCAGTAAAAGGTCTTTTTTTTAAGCTCATGTAGAAGAAGTCTTTCATGTCTTTGTTACTTTTAGGTTGAATAGTCCAGAATCCTTTTATGGAACGAGTCTCCAGTTTCAGTGCTGAGACTCACTCAGCTTGTAGTGCTGTTTAATTTTTTAATTTTTTGTTTTGTTTTATTATTTTTTTTCCTTTCCCATGTGTATTATATTATTAGTTTATTGTTAAAAGCTTAATCAAACTTATATATTTATTCTATATTCTATATATTTATTCTATGTATTTATTCTATATTATTGAGTTTTATTTTTATTTAATGTTTTTATTTTATTTTATTTCTTGCAATTTTTATTTTAGTTTTGTTTTATTTTTTTCCCTTTCCCATGTGTATTATATTATTAGTTTTATTGTTAAAAGTTTAATCAAACTTATATATTTATTCTATATATTTACTTTATATTATTGCATTTTATTTATATTTAATGTTTTTATTTTACTTCTTGCTATTTTTATTTTTTATATATTTTTAAATTGTTTTTCCTTTTATCAGTCCCAACCCTTATACACAGCTCTCTCTCTCTCTCTCTCTCTCTCTCTCTCTCCTTTAACAATTTATAGCAATACTTCATTCTGTCTGTTTTATCTTTCATTTTCATTCTTCTTTTTTTCTCTCTGTTTTCACACCAAAGACCCCAATAAAGGCACCAAAACCAAAGGAATAAGAAATGAGCTAAAGTCTATACTGAACTAGCAGAAGTCGTCATAAACACACACACTGAGGACTTGTGGACCACAGTGCAACAATCCGCAGATGAATGCCTAATAAGACAGATGATCATAACATAACATCTGGCTTGATTCATGTTCTAATGATAAGCACACTATGCATAAATCGATCATTAGCATTAATAAAAGCCATTGCTAATGATGACTGTAGTCTAAATCCTGCCACTGCTGACACCAAGTGATGTATTTACTTTAGAAACCACTTTATTTTCCTGCTCCGTGTCCCAGTAACGACCGTGCTCCGAGTCGCAACGTCGTGGCCTCCTCACTGCCCGATCTCTCCGAGGTTAATGTGTAATAACTATGCTGTCGGGATCTGCCCTAATTTCCTGCCCATGGGGTTTGATTAAAATGCACAGAAAGGTTCATCTTCTGAACCTGCTCACACCTCAGAGTCAAGCTCGAGGGCTCCAGGGTGCTTCTGCCTACGCACTGTAACTTTAAATGTAAGTAAATATCCAACGCCTTTAATTGTAGTCCAGGAGGCACTTGATGTAAATGAAATCCAATTGCAGCTGGAATGCTGAAGTGGTGCGTAAACACATCTTGGCTACTAAATATTGCAAGGCCAAAAAAAAAAAAAAAAATTAATAAAAAGCAGAGGAAAAGCCAAGAAAAAAAACATTGCAGATAATCCTAGAGAGCTTCAGAAGGAAATTATATAAATATATCAAATCAATATAAGTAAAAGATTTCTTTGGATGTACGTTCGGTAAAATAAGACAAAATTGTGTGTGTGTGTGGTTGCCTGGGAAACCTTTTTATATATTCATATATATAATGTGTATATATACATTATATATATATATGTGTGTGTGTGTGTGTGTGTGTGTGTATCAGAGAAGAAAAATTTCTACCATTACTCGAAATATATGTAAGAAGGGAAGAAGTGTATACAGCGGCATTAACATAAGTGATGAAGTGATGGAAGTAAGTTGTTGCATTAAAAGTAGCTATAAATAGATAAAAAGTATGCTGTGTTTATATATACATTTTTGAAAAAAATAAGCAGAAAACCTAATTGATATAAAACCATGTAGGTGTTTTATGCATTGTTTTATATATTTAAAAAAAAACATGATATACACTTTATTTCTATTTAATTTATTTATATAGTTGTTAACATCATTATTTCTAAATAAATGTTAATAGATTTAATACATATTTATATTCATTTGATCTGTATGATTAAAATTATTGCCATTAAAGTTGTATTTTTTTTTATAAATAATTTTTTTAAATAATTTATTTGTATATATTTTAAAAATGATTGGTCGCTTGCCATATTTCATGTTCTGTCCTGAGAGCTTTTCTGTTTGCTACGTTTTTTTAAAGAGCGATCATTAGAATCCAGAAGCGTCACAAGCATTTTCAATTGGGGGAATTATTATTTTTTTTATTTAATTTAATTTAATTTTAATTAATTTTATTTTATTGTATTTTTTCATTTCCCCCTTTATTTTATTTTATTTTTTTTATTTTTTTTTAGATGCAATTTCTGTTTTTTTTAACAGGTTGAAATGACGCTAACATTTAAGCTAGCTGATGATATATTTTCTAACGTTGACTAGCTAGCTAACTGCACTAACATTTCCATCTGGAAAAAAATAAAATTGTCCTGTGGGGAAAATTAGACTTATTTTCCATTTCTTTGTAAAGAATTTCCTTGTGTCCATTGTGTCTGGGGAGGGAACAAATATGGCAAATAACTGAACATCATCTAAGAACTGCCCACTGTTACTTACAGTTAATAAAACAAAGCTGACTCGTAATATTTCATTGTTTAGTTGAACATTCATTTAACAACAGCTGGACATTGTAAGATGATAATGGGACTGACGCGACCTCCTCCAGTGTGGATCAGTCCGCACCTTTACTCTCTATGTTCCAAAGATTCACTTCACTGACATGCAGTGAGTTGTTGTAGGCAACCTGGAAAACCCGGAGTTGACTTTGAGTGGTGTGTGTTTTCTCCGATCGATCAAGTGCAATGGATTCTTTCGCACAGCAACAGAAACAGCACTGTATCCCTAGTTGCTGTGGTTTGGGGCTGCCCCATGCTCCGGGCAAGTGTGTACACTGCCCCCTAGTGTTCACTGGTGTGTGTGTGTGTGTGTTTTACTGCACGGATGGGTTACATGTGGAGGTCACATTCCTCTGTGTGCACTATTCTAGATGCGACGCAGGAAGTAATCACTGTCGGTAGTAATAAAGGTCTAGCATATGATACCAAATGGCATGAGAAAAGAAACTGCTCATTATTTTAGAAAACCTGCAGTTCACATCAGACTCCATTTCCCAGAACACTTGGCGACCTACTTCTCAGCTCAGCCCACATTCACGGTCACCCGAGTATTAATCAGGCACACCTGAACACTCTCTGAGCAATCACCACCACAGCACACCATGCACCCCCATGGACTCCTGCCAGACGCGAAGTATCGCTCAGTGTGCTCGCTGACATACCCAGCCTTAAATTCAGCTTATTTGTTTATCCGGGTTTTTGACTTGTTTATCGGTGGCTTGACCATAGCCTGCTTCCTGTTCTGCCTCTGGAGTGATTCATGACACTCATGTGTCAGGTAGTTTGTTTTTATTTAGTCAGTGTTGACGTCTTGTCAGCTGAAATCACGTATTCAATCAGTCACGTTGTCCTGAAACTTTAAAACACCAGAGCGGATGTTTCTACTTTGGCAGAAACAACCACACACAGGTAATACACGGCGATCGGCCATAACATTAAAACCACTGAGGGGTGAGATATCTTGGGCAGTTCTTGAAGTTGATGTGTTGGAAGCTGGAAAAATAGGAAACTCTACAGTTCTGACTGACTGACAAACTGTGATGCTGGATGACTTGCTCAGAGAATCTCTAAAACAGCTGGTCTTGTGGGATGCGCCCCTGTATGCACTCGTTAGTTACATACCAAAAGTGGTCCAAGGACGGACACCTGAGGTATCACTGATGTGAAGCCTGGCCGTCTGGTCTAATCGGACAGAAGATCCACACAAAGATCTGTCGCTGATGTTGAACACCTTCTGAGGTCTTGTGGAGTCGGTTTCATTGATAGACCAGAGATGTTTCGGTGGGTGGTGTTAATGTTACAGCTGATGGTGAAAATGATTAAAATAATGGCGCATCCAAGACTTTCCCAGTGTAAATATTGGCATAGGTTTTTGGTTTAAGTCGAATTATGGCCTCTTAAATATTTCCGAACAAGTTTGACTATGAATATAATTTTTTTAAATCTGAAAATTTTATTAAAAAGTGACACTATTAAACAAATAAATAAATAAATACAATTTAATTAAAAATAATTACTATAAAGGTAATATACAGTAAACCTTTAAAATAAATTGAAAAATGTGTTTTTTATAATAAATAAATAAATAAATAAATAATTTTTTTTTAAAAATACTATAAAGGTAATATATAGTAAACTTTAAAAATAAATCAAAACATTTGTTTTTGATGATAATAAATAAGCAAGCAAACAAACAAACAAACAAATAAATAAATAAATAAAATTTAAAAATAAAATTACTTTAATAGTAAAATATAGTAAACTTTAAAATAAATAAAAAATTTGTTTTTGATAATAAGTAAATAAATAAATAAAAATTGTTGGGTCTTTTTCCAGAATTTATCCACAGCAGCCACCAGAAATATCATAATTATTTCATAACACTAACAAGTTCATACACTTCGTTTTGATGCATCAGTAATTGCATATTTAATTATTGCCATTCCGTTGACAGTCGCTTGTGTAAGATCTTTGATTTGCTTCCATGTGGCAATAAAGTGTTTGCAAGTGCATATCAGTTCACACCAAGTGCAAAATATCCTTCAGTTTCTGCAATCACAAGCCAATCACGCCTTGGTAATTATGGGAAAGAGGCAAAGGCTGAACACGGTGCATATATTTCATCAGCTCTGCGAAAGGATATCGCTGTTCCGTATACGCTCTCGATCGCTACTGGTGCGTGCCTCGTGCTCCGTCTTCCTGTTTTGAAGAAAGTTTGATTCCTTTGCGTGGCGTCTTGATGAAGCTGATCTCCTCGCGACGCCTTAAACGGCCTTGTTCAGCGGGGTCGCATACTAATTCCAGGATACGCATCTGCACTCCAGGTTTGCCTCTTGACATTTGAGGCTGATTAAAAATTTGCCCCGGTCTTAACCTTTGCGTCGCTCGAGCCTCCATGTCATTGCATTAGCACTTCCATTATCATTCAGTCAGATTTAATAACGGCAGTTTAACTGTGCCCCGCACTGGAATATTAAGCTGCTTAATACATGTACGGCGTAATCTGCGTAAAACTCGCACGAGTCCCTGAGCGGGATGAGGCGTATAGTCAGGGCTGGATCGCTGTAACGCTTGATAAGATCGGAGTGAATTTAATATGCCTCTGTCAGACGCTTGGGGGAAGGACAAGTATGAAATTTCCTTATAGTTATTTAAGAACACTGTTGGGTTTTTCATTCCAACTGGTCAGAAGGTTGATTACTAATTCCATCACATTGCAGGTTTACAAAAAATCTTTCGCCACCAAATCGTCTTTTTTTTTTTTTTTTTTTTCTATTGTCCAAAGGTTAGCAAGGTTGGCTAGCTAACATATTATTTAGACTCATAATTTGAAAACATTTAATTTATTTTTAATTTATTTTTTTTCTTTAGCTAAATTCGTTACACTTATACATCGTTTGTTTGTAAAACGTCACCTAATCTTATATTAGCTATAGCTTTTTTTTTTTTTTTTTTGTGGCTTGCTAAAAGAAAAAATGAATACCATCAAACGCCTTAAATACCCAAACGTATGCTTTTGCTAATTTTACAAATTTTATTTTGTATAAAATGTAAATAGTTTTCATGTAGAAATTTACACAAACAGGTCAAACTACTAAAAGGCTAATGAACCGCTTTGGCGTTTTCACATTTGTTTAAGATACTGAAATATACAGACATGAATTAAAATGATTTTCATCTTAATTTGCTTTAAAATTCACTTTGATTTTAACTAAATTGACGGAAAAACTATGGAAATTCCAAACGCTTTTGTCTAACGTCACTGGTGGATAAGAGTGAACGACGCTATGGTAAAACCTCATTATAACCAAATTTGACTTGAAATTTCTCAGCGCTGGATCTTCAGATTCTGATGATATTTCTGAATGTGATGATGATGATGATGATGATGATGATGAATCTGCAGTGACAGTGGCAGTGATATCATAAAGAAAATTAAACACACCTATTTGTCATTTCTGCATCATCGTAAGTACATCTACTAGTGGTGTTGGCGTCCGCTACCTACTTCACACATGCAACGCCGGCGATAGTTTCCAGACAGCATGGGCGGAGCTAAAAAACAATCTTTTAAGCCGTATTTCTTGAATTTGTGAAAAAAAAAACGTTTTCTAGCTATCGATTATCACAAGTTAGGAACTCGGATTCCTCTGTATTTATGTGTTTGACACTTTTTCATATTAGCTGGTGCTTAGCATTTAACTGTTCTCTTCAAAGTTCAGATTTACTCCTTATATAACGTTAGATGACTCTGCTGAAGTTTCTGTAAGTTTCTTCATTTAGTCATCTTAGGGTTCTTTCCTTGCCCTGGTCACCTGACTTGTTCATCAAAGAAAATCGGGATAATGTTTATACAAATGTTAAAAATTAAATCTGGACATTACAGTTCTGATTTGAGACAATGTCCATAGCTAAATTTCTTTACCGCTGTCACTACCGGCTTCTTGATCAGAGATAAAAATTTATATAAACCTTAAATCCAGATTTTATATCTCTGTAAATCATTTAGAACAATCTATTGTTCTAAACAGCACTATATATAAATTTGGAAAAAAAAAAAAAAAAACAATTAAATTTACATTACATCTCAACTACTCACGACTCCAGAATGAACAATTTTTATTTATTTATTTATTTATTTATTTATTTATTTATTTATTGCACCACCCGGGAGCCCCTTAATGAAAGCCTTAATGAGAAATGAAATTAAGACTACTGGAAACATCTTTAATTGCCCCTTAATCATCACTTTAAAAAATTATCTTAAATATACAATTAAGAAGTTTAAGACGCTTTAGGTTTAATATAAGAATAAGATGCTCACAACTTAACGTTTGAAGTTAGAACGAAATGTACAAATTAAGCGACATTTCAGTTGAAGTTTTTCAAAGATAAATTAAGAAAAGTTTCGAGTACATTGTGTTGCTTATTGTATTGTATTATATAGTCATTAAAGTAGCGATTGTCAAGTACTGGAACACAGAAGCAAGTACAATCAGTTCTCGCAGTTGATGTGTTGAAAGCACAAAAAATGGGCAAGTGAAAGAATCTAAGTGACTTTTCCAATGTCCAGATTGCGATGTCTGGACAATTTAGTCAGATCATTTCCAAGACAGCAGGTCTTGTAGGGTGTGTCTCAGTATACGGCGGTTAAAAACCTACCAAAAATGATCCAAGGAAGGCAGTGGTGGACAGTAATGAAGTAAATATAATCCGTTACTGTACTTAAGTAGTTTTTTTGTGTATCTGTACTTTACTGGAGTATTTTTATTTTGGGGGACTTTTA
>JAOVVF010000002.1:848767-865661 GCA_028565595.1 Duopalatinus emarginatus | reverse complement strand
TGCAGCAAACCCCAAAAAAAACGATTAACAGAAAATGCGTGTCTTTTTTTTGCTGTCTGTTTGAATCAATTTGAATCAGACGGTACGAATCGGATTCGTCAGGAAGCACGAACACTGATCAACCAGAGCTAAAAACCACTGACACATCAGATGAATATCATTGATTATCTCATTCCAGTGTCACCTCTCAATGCATGTGAGACACCATGACACCAAGTCACATGTTAGTTTTCAAAGCTGGTGTGTTGGAAGCAGGAAAAATGGGCAAGTGTAAGAATATATATATATATATATATAGATATATATCTGTCTGTCTGTCTGTCTATCTGCATGTCTGTCTATCTGCCTGTCTGTCTGTCTATCTGTCTTTCTGCCTGCCTGTCTATCTGCCTGCCTGTCTATCTGCCTGCCTGTCTGTCTGTCTGTCTGTCTGTCTGTCTCTCTGGTTGCTCGCCTGCCCATTTGTCTGTAATGCTGCAGCTTTTTTGGCAGCATTTTATAAAGCAACTCTGGTTTTCATATCCACACACACACACACACACACACACACACATGTCACATGTTAGTTCTCAAAGCTGGTGTGTTGGAAGCAGGAAAAATGGGCAAGCGTAAAAATCTCTCTCTATATATATAGATATATATCTGTCTGTCTGTCTGTCTGTCTATCTATCTGCATGTCTGTCTGTCTGTCTATCTCCCTGTCTATCTGTCTTTCTGCCTGCCTATCTGCCTGCCTGTATATCTGTCTTTCTGCCTGCCTGTCTATCTGCCTGCCTGCCTGTCTTTCTGCCTGCCTGTCTATCTGCCTGTCTGCCTGCCTGTCTGTCTGTCTATCTCTCTCGTTGCTTGTCTGCCCATTTGTCTGTAATTCTGCAGCTTTTTTGGCAGCATTTTATAAAGCAACTCTGGTTTTCATAACCACACACTGTCTGTCTGTCTATCTGTCTATCTGCCTGTCTGTCTCTCTGCCTGTATGTCTGTCTGCCTGCCTGTCTGTCTGCCTGCCTGTCTATCTGTCTTCTTGTCTATCTGCCTGTCTGCCTGCCTGCCTGTCTGTCTGTCTGTCTGTCTGTATTTCTGCCTGCCTGTCTATCTGCCTGTCTGTCTGTCTTCTTGTCTATCTGCCTGTGTGCCCGCCTGCCTGTCTGTCTGTCTGTCTGTCTGTATTTCTGCCTGCCTGTCTGTCTGTCTGCCCGTTATGCTCGTCTGCCCATTTGTCTGTAATGCTGTAGCTTTTTTGGCAGCATTTTATAAAGCAACTCTGGTTTTCATCACCACACACACACACACACACACACACACACACACACACACATGTCACATGTTAGTTCTCAAAGCTGGTGTGTTGGAAGCAGGAAAAAATGGGCAAGCGTAAGAATCTGAATGACTTTGTATGTGACGTCTAGACAACTAGTTTAAAGGTCGTGTGGGCTGAAACCAAAAGTGGTCCCAGGAAGGGCAACCGGTGACCCAGTGACAGGATCATGGACACTTAAATGAAGATGAAGTCTAGTCTAGACTATCTGGTTCCGATCCCACTGATGCTAACCGTTTATGACATTTTGGTGCCACAGTTACCACAGAAAGCCTTTGAGAGGTCTTGTGGAGTCTATGGCTTGACAGGTCTGAATCTTAGATTTGGTAATTGTTTTGAATGGTTGATCAGCGTATATTAAAATTTATTACCGTTTCTAAGGTAACGACGATTTATGCAGGCGGACCTTCCATGCATCCTACTTTGGAAGGAGTCTCCAGCGTCAGTGCACTGTCCTAACCTGGAGGTTTGCATATTACGGGTTGCTTTGTCACATGACCAGAGACTTTAGGATGTTCAACAACCTTAAAGTAACTATAAACGGATAAAAAAACTATTGTGTGTCATTCTTAAATAACCAAATTAAATCGTTCAGATACAAATAAATCAAATAATTCATTAAAGTTGTAACGTAGCGCTCGATTTATCGCACGTCGATTGTTTTCCTACTACATCGTCCTCCTCCTTTAATGATAATAATAATAAAAAAAACACCTGCTCGAATCTGTGGAAAGCTTTTAATCAACAGCCCAAGCCACAGCAACTGTAAAAGGTGCTGATGGACACAGGGAGCCTGGAACGCGACTGCGGTGTAAACACGTTGGCTGTGGCCTGTGTCCAATTACATGACAGAGTGAGTTTCCTGCGCGCGCACACTCACAAACACACACACACACACACATACACACACTCATACACACAGAGCTCGCAAAAAATATTAAGCAAGCTCTCGAAACGTACTTTCAGTGCCCAGGCCTGCGTGCGCATTACAGAAAGGATTTACAGTTACGAATAAAAAGGCACTAATTGAGATTTACGGCTAGCTGCTGATATCGCAGGAGGAAAGAAAATAGAAAGAAAACACACACACACACACACACACCACACACACATATATATATATATATATTATATACACACACACACACATATATATATATATATATATACACCCGTCACCAGGCAAAGATGCTGATCCGTCCGAACGGTTCCAGATTTTATTGTTTAAACAGCGATGACTTTATCCGTCATCGATACACACAGTCAATGAAAGTTTGAGTTATGAGTTTGTGGTCTGGTCAGTGGGAAAAAGCTGGACATTAACACCGGCGCCGCACGGCCCCACTGCATTTACACAAACCGTTCCAGGCCTAATATTCTGCATTAGAACAGCAGCAGGACATTTTAACACTTATATACTGAACCTCAGATGGAAAATATGGAACCTTTCCTTTTTATGAAATCTCTTCATCATATATGTGTGTGTGTGTGTGTGTGTGTGTGTCTACAGAGACCTTTTTTTCAGTACTCGATTACTTCGCCATGCAGTTAAGCTCATTCAATACTTCTGACACCTCATATATCTCGTGACACACACATGACGGAATCCGTCGTCTGAGAGGTGTCTGAACGCCGTCTCTGGCAACCCGGCGGACGAAATTCCATACCGTGCATTCGTTCAGCTTGTAAATGAAGCCCCGCCCCTTCGGGTCGATTATTAATACAGGATGTTGGTGGGACTTGGGCTGCGTCCGAAATGGCATACTTGAATACTACCTACTAGTTTGGAGCGAGTATATACTGTTTAACCGCTAATCTAGTATACAGTTCTAGTATGCGAGCGTGTAGTGTGCACACCACCTCGGACGCACTCGATCCATCTTACTAACAACCTTTGGCATCACATCAGTTAAATTCCCACACAATTATTTAGTTTAATTAACTTTTAAATTTAGTTTCTAATTAAAAATGTTCCCTCAGCTCCGCCTACACTGATAATGATAGCTCGCTCTGTGTCGTTTACAGATAAACCTGGCTCTCAGTTCGCTCGCAGTGCATTATGGGATTGGTCAGGCTCGGATAGTGTGCTGGCGGAGCGTACGGGGAAATCTCTCCTGACCTGGTGGGACATCCGGGAACCTTTTACATACTACCTGTTACATACTAGGTATTCGGACACACTACGTCGTGTCGCATACTAGATTCACATACTAACTAGTATGGGAGTACGCCATTTCGGACGCAGACTTAGACTTGAGGCTCCACACCTTATATGAATGCATTGCTAATTCAGGTCCGTTAATATGCAGTTTACAGTCGCAAATTTTCTCGCAGTTATAACGTAAGCGCTAACGGGAAACATTAACGTTTTGCTAAAAAGTGTAAGGCAATATGCTGGTGTACTACGCTATATAAAAATTGTATTTTTTTTTGTACGATTTTTTTCAGCCCTCTTGTATGAATGTCAGTTACAAAATTTCGTCTCTGATAATTTCTGCAGAATGTGGGTGGTGCATAGAATTTAAGCCCCACCCTTTATGTGGATGCACAATTATAGGAGAAACAAAACACGTCTGGTTCTGCTGTCAGGTCTGTAACATCGACATGTTAGGGGTGGAGCATATAATCGAGACCCCACCCCTTTACCAACCATGTATATAGCAATGCTCTCGTCCCAGTTTATTACAGTTTCTACGGTAACGACGATTCATGCAGGCGGACCTTTTACTTATACAGATGGTTTAGCTTGTTCATTTTTTCCTACTTTGGAAGGAGTGTCCAGTGTCAGTGCACCGTCCTAACCTGGTTTGCATATAACATCGACATGTTAGGGGTGGAGCATATAATCGAGACCCCACCCCTTTACAAACTGCATTGATTGTTGCAAACTGAATTTGTAGCCTCCAGTCATTTTCCTCAACCCTAAATGTAACAATAAATGGATAAAAATTGACGTGTTGTGAAACACGCCCGGTGTTGCTCGCATAGAATTGAGGCCCTTGAACCACTCATTGATTACTCTGCTTGCACACAGAGAAATTACATACATATATATATACATATATAATGGCTGGATTTGTCCAGCAGGTCTGTCCATGTGGAACTGATTTGGATGTCCATTGCGTTAATATTCCGTACAGTTTATAATTACAGGATAAAAAATTCCAAAGTCCGTTTGCATTGGCAAAGCCGAGGTGCGGCTTGAGTTCCAGCGAGCACAGCGAGGTCCTGGACGGGGTTCAGGTCTCTTTTAAAAGCAGGAAACTCGGACCGGGACCAACTTTAAAATATGACTAATTAATGAGGACATTTTGTTAGAGGTGCCTGAGGTAACATTCAACTCCTGGAGTGCCCTCTTCTCCGCGACCCGCCGAACCGCAGGAGTGAAGGCGGAAATAAACCGCCGCGGTACATGCGGTGGAGTGGTTATTACGGGGCTGGAACGCTGTCCGCTTGGAGGGTTAATAAATCTAAGCAGACTCTGGCACACACTGAGGATTCAGTGCCAGAATCCTACCATTGACTTTGGGCTGTAGACCAGCATCTGACACTGTGTTTATTTTTATATGCTTGTTTTTTTGTTTTTTTTTTAGTCCTATTCTTTTTACAGTGCCGTATATCCACAAGGATTTTATTCTCCTTCACAGCTTGAGAGCAATCCATGACCAAGCAAAAAAAAAAAAAAAACCAACAAAAAAATCTATAGATTTATAGATTTAATCTCATAAGGTTAGTGAATGGGACTTACTGTAAGTTGCGGTTGGAAAAATGGGAAGCTTTTATACAAACAAAAGGGAAGTAATCTTGTTAATGACATTTGAGTTTTTGGCACTGCCTTTCTATTTGATGGAAAGAGTGGACAAGGCAGAGTCCGCGCAATGTGATATACGGCCCGCCTTTTTTTTTTTTTCTTTTTTTTTTTCAGGGAGCAAACCCATTAGCTAGACTTTACAGAGCGCGTCATAAATTATGACACAGGGGTTAAGCACTCTCAATTTACCAGCAGGTAATGTACACTCACACAAATGAGCTGGATGCCGAAAAGCCTGCGAAAGTGGGACAGTTGAAATGGTCAGAGCCTTGAACTGGACTGGATTGAACTGGATGAGAAAACGAAAACAGAGCAATCTAAAAAAAAAAAGAAAGGAAAGGGAAAGATTTGCCTAATGTGTTTGCACACAGAGAGAATTTGACCTCCGCATTTAACCCATCCATGCAGTGAAACACACCCACCCACCAGTGAACACTAGGGGGCAGTGAACACATTTGGCCAGAGCGGGGGGGGCAGCCCCAAACCACAGCGCCCAGGGAGCAGTCGGGGGAGTTAGGCGCCTTACTCAAGGGCACCTCAGTCGTGTCTTGTCCTGTGCGCGGATCGAACCCGGGACCTTCTGGTCACGAGACTGGTTCCCTAACCAATAGGCCACGACTGTCCCTGTGGAGAAAAACAAGTAGAGGTGTAAATGTTTTCATTGGTCAAACCGCATTACAGATTATTTCTCCAAGACTTGCACATTTCCTTTGTACTCATAAGCCGTAAATGGCCAATCATTAAGACGGCTTATAGCACCGTGAACTCGTTCAGAACTCAATTAAAGCTTATGGGTTAACATTTAGCCACGCCTATAAAACTCCATAAAAGGCAAAACTCACCAAGAGCGAGTTTTCATTCATATTTCTACTATTTACTCATAAATGTATAATTTTTATTTCTTTAACACCGACCTAGACGAGAACAGCGTTTTGTTTTACCATCCAACTCCGTATTGGTATAATGACAAAATTGACGGAATTGTCAGAGCTAGCTAAAATAGCTAGTCAGTTCCTTTGTTAAATAGAGCTCAGATTTGGTGGGAAGTTTGGCATGTGACCGAGTCGACAGGTGTGGTGTCCTAGGTGTTTGGCCCTCGCCACCAGGAAGCCACTGTGGTGGTTACGTCACGGTGGGACAGGTGTACGGAGTGTACAGGTGTTCCTATAGTACGTAGAGACCACATGGGATTGGTTGTGAAGTTTGGTAAATCATAGGTCAGTGATTTGAGATACACACGATAACTATGACTGAACAGTTTAACTCTTTACGAGCCAATCAGTGATCAGATTTTATGCTGTAACTATAGTGAATTTCCTGGTTTTGCACTTACGGTAAGTGTCACGTTAACAAGGACTGAGTTTATGGAGCGAGTTGAGTTGCTTTCTTGTGAGTCGTATGAAACACAATATAAAAATAAAAAAAAGTAATTGTGTTCGGATTTCCAGCCCATGCTCCTAGTGACGGTACAAAATGGCCGCCATCACCCATCAGGAAAACAAGATGGCTGCCTCCGATATTTTACAACCCACCCATTCTCAATCTCCTGAATTGTAATGCGGGTCGATATCAAGCGATATGAAGCGATTTAATTTAAGCTATGTCCAAGATTTTGCTGTCCACCCCGTCATTTGTGATAACTGCCCCTTTAAGAAAATGACCTTTGACATCAGTGACATCACAATCTTCAGACTGTTACTAAGGGACATAAGACATCTGCTGCATGATCAGTAAGTACATAAGTTATAATTTCACTTAATATTTCTCAGATTGTCTCCATACGTAGCTGAGGTCAAGCTTAACACGTCCACTCTGTCGCGGGAAAATATTGAGCTAATTAAAATCGTTTTAGGATTACAACAATTGTGCTTGGAAACAAAACAATTCAACATGTCTGCAACTGTAGGTCCATCATGTGGTCTTCAAAAACGTAAGTTGAAATTGTCCACCCTATCATGCATCTTGCTATCACAGGGTGGACACATGTATGTTGGGGTGCATGCATATCTTCTTTGTTGCTGTTATTTTTTTTTTTATTTAATTTTTTTTATAAAGTACTAGTTCTTAATAACTTTTAAACTATTGATGTTAACAAACTATTTAAAAGTGCATTTTAAGTATTAAATATAAAATCTTAATTTAATCATAGTGCAGTAAAAACACTTAAAAATATGCAGGACCAAACTGATGGATTGAGTCAACCAGACACCCAAAACTACTGTCCAGTGTCAAAGATTTATTATGGACACACTATTAATTAAATTACTTTTTTTTATATAGGAAAATGAAATGTTTCTTTAAAGGAACGAGGTGTGCAAATAAATCAATAATATTAAAAAAAAAAAAAAAACATAAAAAATATTATTTCAGATTGCATTGTATCAACCAGTTCACCTTGTCAGAAATTCATTAAATTGCAGAAAACTGAGACTTCACATGGAATTCAATGTAGAATCTTTTGCTTCAGTCTGACATACAAATCTGAACAAATTCTAAGATTTGAATTTTTAAGTATTGCATTGCAAATTCAACAAAACGTTGTCATCATGTATACTTCTGCATCAATAATGTCACATTGAGCTAAGTTAGCCTTAGCACGTAGCATAATGTCCACCTTGTTAAATTCTTGTCCACCGTATTATATTAATAAATAAATTAATAAATATTAATTTATCACAGGGTAACAAAACATTCTAATTACTTTTACTTTTAACAATGGGTCAATTAGTTTTATTCCAGTTTTTGTTAAAAATTGTTTCAGGTTACGACTGTTTGAGGAAAGAAAAGTGTGTTTCATGCCGACACAATAAGAAAACGAACAAATTTTACAGTAAAATTCATAATTAGGAAAGTTTTAATAATAAGGAAGAGGATGCAAAATGTCTCAGAAAATTGAAGTTACACAATTTATATATATCCTGTGTTTGTCCATGACAGGGCGGAAACAACTTTAGGTTGCGCCAGAAAAGGTTGGCAAAAGAATATAGACAAGAATTGAAAATCTTATGTTATTTTTATTAAAGTTAGGGGGCCCCAATTGTACATTACACTGATAATGACCCATGTGTTTGTCATACCTGTTTTATGTTAATTACCTTCACCTGTTTAGTCTTACGGCCCTGTGGCTAGCATACATAAACCGCGTAGTTCCCATAGCCCAGCGTGAACTGTTTGGATTTCTACCAAGTCTCTTAAGCATTCTGATTGCTGTTCTGTGTTCAACCTTATATTTTATTTAATTTTATTTTATTCATGTATTTATTTTTTTGCCCTACGGTTTTGATAGCTTGTTTGTTCATCGTCTGACTTCGCCTGTTTTTGATGCTGATTTTGGATTTCGACTGAGTTTTATTTCATGAAATAATCGTAATTGTGTCCAGTTTTGGGACACATTGTGTTTAAAATAAATGAATACATAAGTAAGAAAGTAGATAAGTTAACAATAATAATAATAATGGTTATTATTATATATATTTTTTATTATTATTATTGTTTTTTTTTTTTTATTAACATACAAACAACACAATCACAGTTTTTCGATTTAAATTAGATAAACTGAGTTACAATTTAGCCAGTCTTCTTTTACTCTATGCAAATTTTCACAAAGTCGGGCGCAAACACAAGATGCGAACTAACTGGATATCCACGATCCCCACGTTTCTCATCCAAATGCTCCCGCAAATGATTTACGAATAAATTTGTTTGTCTCCGGCTTGATAAACAAGGCCCATTGCTTGCTTAATTAACACCAATTTAATTGGGTTGCAGTTGCTACAGAGCCGCGAATAAACGCTAGACGACGCGAGGAAAGAAACGAGGCTACGCGTTGTCGAAATGATACGATAAGGCATCCTTTTAACGTGCGCCGCACTTCACAGGTGTGTACTAGATGAGGATCTACAAACACACGCGCCGGCGAACATGAGTGTGTCCTCTGCATCGAGATGAACCCGGGTTGTACGAGTTTCCCCGCAGCATACAGATGAGCGGGATCCGCTGGCAGGCCTCGGCTTGGAGATTCTCATTAGAAATTTCTTGGTGCTCCGTAAACACTGATTATCTGTCTGCGGTTTGGAATCGAGAGAACCGGTGAAATACTGGGGAAAAGGTTAGACAAGTGTGGGCGAGTGTTTACTGGGTTCTTTAAGGTGAGACGTCACTATGATAGCTGTTACATAAGTAGGGGGGCGGGGGGGGAATCCGTTGTTAATATGAATACTGGGGATTTGGCAGGATAATTGCCTTTTTCATACTGAATGTGACCATGAAGGTGGCTTTGAAAAGCTATCAGGGGGAAAAAAAAGCCAGGAAGAAAATGTCTGTGTTGTCAAAACGTTCTTAATAAGGGGAGTTCTTAAGAGAACTGAGAGAGGAAGAGCGGGTTTATTACATGCTCTTGTTAGTAAAGGCCACCATTAGTGTCATTAGTGGACACTGTTGAAAGATTAACGTCGTGAACGCGGATCTTGCGCTACTCTCCTGCCAAGTGCGCTCTCTCCGCTCTTATTTCATTCCCCCCCCCCGATGCATTGAACGCAACATCTGTGCATGCTTTATGGGCTCAAATTCCTTCAGCCGAATGCTAACACTAATAATAACAACGCGAGCTTGGCAGGGAATCACGGCGTGATGGAAAAAGGACATTCGAGACGCAAATACGGACGCCGCGTCGTGGTTCCGTGGGTACGTCGATAAGAAAGAGAGCATTCATTCAGACAAGTCCTAGTTGTTGTGGGTCCGTCGGTTCAACTGGATACGCGCCAATCGCCAAGCCCTGAGGTCATACAGCAGAGCTCAACACACACACGCAGAGAGAGAGAGAGAGAGAGAGAGAGAGATGCCTGAAGACAACTCCACTGAACTTAAATTTAGATTTCCTTGTCTTATAAATACAGGAAAAGGTTCCAGATTTTGACAGGCAGATGCTAAAAAATACACATCGCGCGACATCTATGGAAGCTTCTCGTGCTGTTTCTAGACGTCTAGGAGAAGGTCAACCCAGACCTCTTTGTCGACATTCCCAAGACTCTTGTGGGTAATGGTTCTGTCCCGTGGTCGCTTCTAGTAGTAGTCAGAGTAGCTCAGAGATTGAGAAACGGTAGCTAGCTAGCTAGTTGCGTAGGTTGCTACAAAATAACATCGTGACAAAGAGTCAGCAAGACGTTTAAGAATGTTTTCTGTTTGTCAGCTCTAAGCGGTGTTATGACCGCTACATGATTCTACCATCCCCCATAACTTAACACTATAGCGTAAACATACAACTAGCGACTGTTAGTGATTCTGCTTAGCTAGTTATAATCTTTACTGTATTTCATTGGATTGCATTAGACTGTACCTGTACTCTCCACAATGACAGTAAAGTTTCACCTAATAATCGAGGGGTTATATAGACAGAGTTGCAGTAGAATTATTTTTTTTTTTACTGAAAACTTTGCCTGCAGGTTTGTACACGCTAGCAATGATAGCCGCTATTTATTACCAAGGACTCCTTCAAGCTGTAGAAATGAGTTAAAAATCGTTATGGTTAAAACCTCCAGATATACATGACATGCAAAAAGGAATCTATCCTGCTGTAATTATGTTGCTAGATATTGTTTTGCTGTTGCTAACACACCGAACATTTCATAGTCTCTAAGTCATCATCGCTAACAAAACAAATGTGCTAATAATTGGGGCTGTGTGTATTTTATAGGCATGCCACGAAACTGAGCAGATCTCGTTATGAGCTTGCTTACTGTAAACAGATGTGGATGCTGCAAGGTTAAAGCACATGCTACACTCTGGACCGGTCTGGAAAAGTCCAAAACAACTGATAATTATCTATGGGAAGAAACTGCAGAGCTGGGCAGAGCGCGCGTGTCACGCTAAACCCGCTGTGCCGCGTTCGTTATAATGAAAGTGCAGCGTTTGTAGGTTAACCGAAGATGCCTTGTTTTAATGAGGGTCGATTAATGAGGAATACACATCGTGTAAGTGCTTAAATAATCCGAAGAGGGAGGATTAGGCGCGGTGGCATAGCGCCCGATGCTAATGCGTCATGCGCGGACTCTAGGCGGGTAGCTAGCAGGTTCCCTCCAAGACTGAAGACGCTACAGGAGCGTTTAGCAGGTTAGATAAATAACGGTCAAAGGGTCTCCATTCTTTAATGTTGATGTATGACTGTAATGAGACAGATGCGCCTGGCTTTCGCTCGGCCAGATCGCTGTAATTAATCTAGCGTGTTGCGTGATGAACCCCGGCTGCTAGACTTTGAACCCGCGACGCTCGAATTATACAACACATTAAATCAGGCTTTAACGATTCCGAACCCTGAGAACGGTGACCTCGAATCCTTTATCTTTGTCCAGGCGAAAGGAGGACAAACTTAAAGCCCGCATCTGTCTGTATATCCACTGAGAGAGGAGCTCGCGAAGTTGTTTCCGTGTGCCGCGGCCATATGCGATTCATTTAGCAAGGATATAATTTGATTAATCAGAGCTCGGTGGCAGATGCATTCGGCCTTATGCCACCTGAGGAAGAATTATCTGCTCTGCTCTGACCCACTAGTAAATAATTAGAGCAGAATGTGATACCGGTCATTAATATAGCTTGCATTGGCATCATTAACGGCCCAGTTTTTCCGCGAGGCAGAGCTACGAGGCGGAGAGACGAGTCGCGAGAAGACGGCTGCATCTGTTGCTGGAAGTTGCACGTCGACGTCCAGAAATAACAGATCTTTCCTGCTTTCCTGATGACCGCGGGAACATGAGGGGGTGCAGAAGGTCAGAGCGTCTAATGGCCAGATGGACCTGCAAGACCAAGCGACACTTTTCTGCCTCGCTGAGGCCATATGGAATTATCGAAGAAGTTACACATAAGCAAGCAGGTCTGTACCCCAGCGAGATCGATGATTAACTGGAAGTGGCTTCTTCGCCGCAGATGAACTCCTCTGAGCTAAAGGAAGGTGATGATGACAGATGATCGCCATTATAAAGGCGTAAATACGAAGATGCCTCCGAGTTCCAAGTGCGACGCCTCCGCGGAGTTCTTTCAAAAACAATTAAACACGTCTTGTGCGTCTGAGGTTCGCCGCGTGGCCAAGCTGCTCTAAAATCCATCCGAGCGCCAACAGTTGGGAATACGTGGCACATTATCGCGCCGTCTCGCTTTCAGGCTTCAGTGTGATGAGATGGAGTTCAGTGATCTCCACCCGAGTCCTCCAGGCCCTCTCACAGCCGGAGCCGTCTCAGAGCTACTGGAGTGGAGCGGACGCTGGCACTGCCATCTGGAGCTCCCTTTCCACACTGGGCATGCTGAAGGGGGGAAAAAAAGGGCCTTCAGTATGACAAACGGTCTACCCGGCCTTCTTACACACACCATCCTTACACTTTCGGAATCGGAAATCGGAAACTTGATTTCCCAAATGTACAGCACTTATGATAGTTGGATGGGTTTGAGACATTCTCGCTCTTCTTTAGGGTGCTGTTTATGGGGAAGTGTATAAGTTATGTATTGTTTTTTTTTTTTTTTTTCACAGCAATTTTAAATATTCAATCCTGATTGGTCAGATGGTGTTTGATTAATTTTCTAAAGCTGCAGCTTTGACAGTCGTTCCAGCTGCAAGACAAATGACAGCTCCATATTAATACCCTTATTCTAATATGTTTCCATAGCAACAACCTCCATGCTGACAGCTTGTGGATGCCCTGTGGGGGACCTACCAAATACCAAGACTACCATTTTTTTCCCATGGTACTTTAGTGTATATACAGGATATCTTCCCACATTTCCCACATTTCTAAAAATGAAAGTGAAGTGATTGACCTACTGTGAGGAATTTGACCCACACACTAGTGGCAGTACACACACTTGCCTGGAGCCACAGACAGCCCTCAATCATGAAGCCCAGGGAGCAGTTTAGGGGTTAGGCGCCTTGCTTAAGGGCACTTCAGTCATGTCTTGTCGGTACATGGGTTTTGAACTGGCTGGTTACGTAACCTCAAGCCGCAGTTGCCATATAACATTCAGTGTAAATATAAATGTAAATTAGGGTGCAAGTGAGGCCTACTTTTTCAAAGCTACTTTTGTTTTACAGCGAGACCTTTATGTCTGGCACTGAAGACTCCAGTATGTAACGTCTACAGTATCTACAAGTACACACTTCTTTCGTTTCCATAGAAATCCCTATGTATGTGGTTACTAGAAAAACAACACCTAATTAGAACGAGCGTATTGATATAAAACCTTTGATTTGCCTCGTAGCCGGCACTACTTTCGAGCTCCTGTCGTCGACTATAATAAACTATCCGACTTAAAGATTTTCCAGGATGTGAGACCAGAAAGCGTCGATTCCCTGCCCACCCTGCCCAAGTGGCCGCTGTAATTTGTCACGGCCAGATGTTAACAGATGTGTTATAGAAGCCAAAGGGGCTCGTCTGAAGGCCTGCTGAGTTTTCCGTGCCCCCGCTCGACGAAGCACACGGCCGCCACCGAGGCCTCTTGAAAGGAAAATGAGAGAGATGTGCTAAAAACAGCTTGGTGTCCTGTGACCCCCCAGTCGCCGCCTGCTCTAGACTAAAAGTGCTGTTTATCGCCAGCCAGAGCAAGAACAGCTGGAGACACATAACAAGCGACGTACATCTGAGCGAGTTCCTTTTTTTGGCACGCGGCTAATTCCCTTCAAACTGGGAGAAGTGCTGATTAAATCAATTAGGATGGGGGTGGAAAGCGCTTTCTCTCTTTTTTTTGCCACACGACTCCCAGCTTTTGACAAACATGTTTGTTGTTCTCCCGTTCAAGAACTCGACAAGTCGCTGCAAGACTCCAGGGTTATTAACGCACACACTGTGGCCATGTGTACTAATAAAATTCTGATTTTTTTTCCTCTTATATTATTTTTTTGTTCCTTCAATCCTTTGTTTGATGTCAAAGTTTAGCGCTCTCTATTTTTTTTTATTTGTTTGTTTATTACAAATATTTTATTTATAAAAAATGTAATTATTTAATATAAAACGTATACTTTTTATTTACTTACTTGTTTAACCATTTAAACATTTTATTTATTCATAATTTTTGTATTAATAAATTAGTATGTCTTATTTAATTTTTTTTATTATTTAATTAATTAATTGTTTTTTTATTATTTCATTAATAATTACATCATTTCATTTTTGAATTATCTATATTATTATTATTATTATTATTATTATTATTAATGATCACACATTTTTTATTTATTATCTATCATTATTTATTTGTTATGTTTTATTTAAATTTTTTATTATTTAATTAATAATTACATCATTTCATTTTTTGAATTATCTATATTATTATTATTATTATTATTATTATTATTAATGATCACACATTTTATATTTATTATCTATTATTATTTATTTGTTATCTGTTTTATTTAATTTTTTTATTAGATTAATTAATAATCACACCCCTCAAGTGGACACTTGATTACTCAAGGCCAAAAAAAAAAAAAAAATCTAAAAGTAAACTTCAAGGACAACAAAATGTCTCTGCTGATCGATTACTTTTTAAGAAAGCAGAGATTTCTTTTTTCTTTTTTTTTTTTTTTACCTCCACCCATTAATTAAGTATTCCTGTGCACGTTTTGCTCAGGATGCTGAATAAAGGTTTTTTTTTTTTTAACTCTCCAATCAGAGGTCATCTTTAAACCCTCTCATGATCAGACCTCTGGATCAGACCGAGATGAATTCATTTTGGTTGTTTGTTTCCATAAAAAATCAAAAGGTACTGCTGGCGTATGGAGTGTGGAATGTGGAGTGTGTAGCACCACAACAAGGACTGCGCAACAAAAGAGCAAAATAATGAGGCATGCTTGGTGTTGAACACAAAACTGAATATATAACTCAATCCACTGATGCTGGTTGGATTTTTTTTTGTTTGTTTGGTTTTTTTTTTCTTGCGGAGCAGCTGTCTCTATTTCCTTTTTTTTCCAGCTTTCATCAGGATAATCCTATCTGGTATGCTTGTCACATCGACGATGCCAAGCCCGTAACAAACTAATAATGAATAATAAACTCGTCTGCATATGCTTATAATGAGCCATCGTTTTATTAATTTCTCCACGGATTAAATTTAAATTCAGTCGAAACAGCAATCAGAAGAAGAACAGTCCCCTGATGTCATCCAGGCAAGTGTGTGTGTTTATCCGTGTGCTGTCGGCTATTCCGTTCGCTCCCAGTGACGTCCCCGTCATCTATGACTAATGATCCTAAATTGATAATTGATCGATCGTGCGCGCGCTAACCAGCCCGTTGCTGCGCTCATCCACGAGCGATTCATTATTCCTCCCCGCTGTCATTAACGCACACGTCTGCATCGACTGGGTGGACAGAACTGTAAGTAAACACTGACAGCCGATATCAGCTCGACCTAATACCGGATAAGACTAATGGGATTATTATACTATGACTTTTTTTTATTGGAAATTCTTCACACCCTCGAGATTTATAGACCTGGGTGCATGTTTATGCAGAATAACGCCGTTTAATGGATCTTTATCCACTTCTTGCGATGTCTTGCACGTCTTGAGTGTCCACTCTGAGCAGACGAGACGCTACATACGTAGACAGTCATGTCATGTCCCCATAATCCCACGTGTTCCCTTGATATATTTCTGTACAAACAGACAAAAAAAAAAAAGGATGCGAGCTACAAATGCACCTCAGTCTTAACCTCTTTTTAAGACGTGATTCTTTGTCCAATGGGACAAGATCAGGACAAAGGTTTTGGAGCGTGTCGATAGCATGGCCAGCGGTGTACAGACGTGCGTCGCCAGTCAACGGCGTTCTGCGTTTTAGTTTGAATTTCAGGCTTCAGCCAATACCGTAGCGCGCACTGTTGATTGTTGAAGCCTTTTTCATCGCAGGCCAATCAGAACTTTGTCTTTGCTACAGTCACAAATGAACTGATGTGACGTGATGCTCGAACCAAAGCAGTGACTGAGGAGACGGCGAGCTGCTACGGAAAGCACTGATAGAACAATAAAGCCAACGGACGTGTTGGTATAAGTGGAGTGCGGGTCATTTTTGACTTACCCCTGTACATATAGGTTTGCAGAGGAGGAAGGGAGGTAATCTTGGGTAATATGGTGGTGTTAAAAGCATTTAAAAGTAGCTGTAAGGATGAGCTAGGAACAATTCTTAGACCTGGTGACTTGGGTAGGATTAGCAAAACCTCTAACTCAGATCAGCGCTCCGCTAAACATAATTTGGGAGAAGAGACCAAACCCATCAGAATGGGTCACAATGGGTCACAAACCCACATGAACGGCTGTAACTGGTCAGAGACGTCTGTAGACATACCAGGGATCCCATTGCGTAACAAAGCCTACACCATTACAAAGCTACCACTAACCAGTACAGTTTATTTATACCAGTTTTTCTGAGAAGGGTCTGGTGGCAGACCTCCACTGTGAGGCACAGAGGTCTGGGACTCGCCTCATCTGTGAGGACGGAAATTATGCTTGGCCTGGTGCTGGTTTAATGTTTGTTTTGCTAACGAGCGACTTTATTCGTTTAATGCCTTCCAGTTTTTTTTATAAATATTTTGTTAACTAGCGACTCGATTAAAGTTTTCTTAATGTATCAGTCTGCATGTTTAGTAAATAAATGTTTGGCTAACTAGCGACTTTATTAATCTATTATCATTCCGTAAGTTTAATAAATAAATGTTTGGCTAACTAGCGACTTTATTAATCTATTATCATTCCGTAAGTTTAATAAATAAATGTTTGGCTAACTAGCGACTTTATT
>JAOVVF010000002.1:827203-837261 GCA_028565595.1 Duopalatinus emarginatus | reverse complement strand
TTATAACAGCAACAACAACAACCATAAGAATGATAATAATAATAATTAAAATAATAATAACAACAAAACATTAATACAAATATTATTATTAAAAATAAAAATAAGTATTGTAATAATAATAATTATTATTATTATTATTATTATTATTATTATTATTACTATTTTTAATAATAATATTTTTTCATTGATGTTTTGTTGTTATTATTATTTTAATTATTATTATTATTAAACTCTCGGTTAAGCCTAGTCCAGTCTATGCAATCCTGCTCTGCTCAACAGCGCCTCTAGCGGTCAAAAAGTTACACAGGACATTTTTACCTTCTCATTTACACGTATCTAAGTGAGGAAATGGACTCTCGACCTGTTTGTACCCCACCAACATGTCCCTTCACTGTGGATTTATTTTCTTTCTGCCCTAAGTTTATTAATTATATACTCTGTATGGTGTTACTGCCCCTGCGCTCTGATCATTCAGGGTCCCTCATTACCGCCTGACGAATCGAATTCGCCCTGCTGAGTCGTTTGGAGGAGTCGAGTGAAAAGGAACCGAGTCGTCTAACCGAGTCAGTCGGAGCTGGATGGAAGAAGGAAGGAGCAGCAGGACACAGGCGCTCACTTTCTCTCTCTCTCTCTCTCTCTCTCTCACTCACACACACACATATACACACACACACACACACACGCGCTCTTTCATACACACGCGCAAAACGCACGCACGCACGCACACGCGCGCCGGAACGGAGAGCCGGATGCGTCTCGGCACTATGCTCCCTCTTCAAACCCCGAGCCTTACACCAGTGGAGTTTGACCATCCCGGAGAGCATCACCCAACTGATGACTTTTCCACCTCCAGACCGTGGATAGGACCGGACGATGCACGATTTGCGACGGACGACCGCAGGAGAACGCGCACCGCACACCGCACGCGCCAAGACTAAAGACTTACCACCAGATCCGATTCAATCCACTTGTGCTGTTTTCCCAGAGTTCCAACACCAGATCCTCAAACTCCCGAGAGCACAATGCGCACGGAGATCTTCATCATAACCACGTCTTAAACATTTCCTTAAGACTCGGGAGGTCACGGATAAAACCAGCTTTGTGTGTGTGTGTGTGTGTGTGTGTGTTGGAGAGTGTGTGTGTGTGTGAGAGAGAGAGCGTGTGTGTTTATTCCATGCACGGGATCCTTATTTCTGGAGAAAACACCCTGGAGATATCGGACAGGTCTAAACATCAATGCAGGTAAACACATTATTTATTCCTGTGCACTTGGAATTAAGTAGGAATTTAAAAATTATTATTATTATTATTACATAATTATTTCCCTAAGTCATATTTCCCATGCATAAAACTTACTGTACATGCAAATGCCTTTTAATTCACACTGAGCTTTATAAAAGAGCACCCCGGCAATTTGCACGCATGGCAGTCAGAAGCGCGCGCCCTTGCATCTTTAACGGCTCGAGAGCTCTCTCTCGCACCCTCACCGCAACTCTATCATCTCTATTTATTTGTTTTATTTGGGCAGATTGTGTCTCGTATTATGGCCTCATGCCTGCAGGACCCTAGAGCTCTTATAAGACACAGAGAGAGAGAGAGAGAGAGAGAGAGAGAGAGAGAGAGAGCAACCAGAATATTACAAAAACAAGAAGATCGGGATTTATTATAATATTTATGGGGGGGAAAAAAAATCAGGTTGGAATATAAGGAATTCAGTCACCCTTGAATAGTGTGATTGTATCCCAGTAGGAATTATGCATGCATGTTATTGCGTAGTACGCATAATGCACTGTGTGTGTGTGTGTGTGTGTGTGTGTGTGTGCATGCATGTAAGTATGTGTATATTTATTCACATGCATGCACTTAATCATCAACACTGATTATTATTATAGTATAAAATCTCATCTTGTATAATAAATATGATTTGGATATAATTATATAATTTGTATATTTGCATATATATTGTATGAACTTGTGATGTTTATAATATTGGTAGTCGTTAAGATTTTTTTTCCTCTCCGTTATAAGCAGTAACATGATTACATTGTAAAAACAAAATATTAAAAAAATAAAAGAAAAAAAAGAAAAAACAACAAAAAAAAAAAAAGAAATGCTGTATATTTGGGAATGGAGACTAGGAGGAAAGGAAAACTGATTGTTCAAGATCAAAGTGGAGTAAAGTGTTTGGAATGCCTATATTTAATATTAAAATGGGAAAAAATTGGTAAGTTGTATTTATTATTATTAATTGGCAAAAATTATTATATTAATAATAATACATTATTTAAAATAAAATGACTAAATAATGAAATGTAATTAGGTTGTGTTTTTTATATGCACCCAGAATCGGGCGAAGCAGTTTCTGTCAAATCCGCTCTTCCGTCGTTGCTCTGTTACTTGACGGATGTAGCCCGTGTAATGATTTAAATAGCTGCCAGTGTTTATTGACAGTAAAGCTGTGCTTGTGCTGAAACAGAGCTACACCTGTGCTTCCAGCCTTTTTTAACAGGACGCCCAGCACATTGATTTAAAACCAAGCCCTCTTACTGTCCTCCAGGCCCAGGAATCATTACCGCTGAGAGAGTGAGCTTACTGTCCGTGCTTCGGAACACAGACCTGTCTGTCAATGTGGCATTTGACGGATTAACCACCTCGGTGCCCTTTGCAAGTCCAAAAGCACGGGGTGTCTGTCACCGAGTGTCTGCGCCTCATTTGGAGAGAATACTGATGACTTGCTGGGCAAAGAGCTTATTTTTCCATTCGTCTTTCCTTTTTTTTTTTTCTTTTCTTATTTAAAGCCAACACTTTGCTTGTAAACCCTCCATTAGCTTCACTTGCCCATTTGGCCATTTGATAAGGCCATCCTTCAAATAATAAGTAACACTTATTGCGTTGTATATTGTATTTTATGCTGACGAATTGTTTCAAATTCTCTGATTTACCGGTCGAGCTTTTCTACCCCTCAGCGAGCTGATAAATCACTAACATAATGTTCCACGTCTCTAAAGAGAACACTTATCTATTTTGTGTTAATACAGGGAAATGGACCCAAATGCCCCATGCGAGCGAAGCTGTGTCATTCAGAGAGCAGCCGGCTGTGACCAGAGAGGAGCTTGTCACTGATAAAGCTGCCAAACGTGCTGTTTTGGTCCACGTACTTAAACCAGCCCTCCCTGGCCTCCGAGCGAAAATGTGATGAGCTTGGCTATCAGTCTCAACCCAAGCATGGATGGAGGCAAGCGAGGGAGGCATGCAGACTAATGAGACCATTGGTCTTGTATTGGGGGGGCTTAGGAGAGCCAATTACAGCAGGATTACCCTCTTTTCTCCGGCATAGCTCCGACGTGGAAAGCTACGAGATCTGTTAAAAACTTCAATCTGGTGGAATTTACTTCCTTTTTTTTTATATTGCTTTGTACTCGGCCCTTGTGAGCTGTTTGCGTTTTCTCCCCACCGAAAATGGAGATACAGGTACGAATATGGAATAAAGATGTGATGATCTTTATTAGACCATGGATACCGATCCTACTTGGCCTCCACATGCAGTTCTCCTGGGCCACGACTTGCCCAGACGAGTGCCGCTGTGACAGGACCTTTGTGTACTGCAACGAAAGGAGCCTAACATCAGTGCCTCTCGGAATAGGTGAGGGTTACAAAACCCTCTACCTCCACAACAACCAAATCAACAATGCTGGATTTCCAGCAGAGCTGCACAACGTTGCGTCGGTAGAGACTGTGTATCTCTACGGCAACCAGTTGGACGAGTTCCCAATCAACCTGCCTAAAAACACGCGAGTGCTCCATCTGCAGGAGAACAACATTCAGACAGTGTCTCGTGCTGCGCTGGGCCAGCTCCTGCACCTCGAGGAGCTCTACCTGGATGACAACTCTATCTCCACGGTGGGTGTGGAGGAAGGGGCATTCAGGGAAGCGATCAGCCTGAAACTCCTTTTCCTAACCAAGAACCACCTGAGCAGTGTGCCCATCGGACTCCCTGAAGAACTCAAGGAGCTGCGTTTGGATGAAAACCGGATAGCTCTCATCAGTGACGATGCCTTTGAGAACGTAACAGGGCTTGAGCGCCTCCTTCTGGATGGAAACCTTCTGACAGATGAAGGTCTGGTCCCAGGAGCATTCCAGGGTTTGGTAAATCTTAAAACGCTGTCCATGGCACGCAATTCCCTGTTGGTCCCTCCTCTTAACCTGCCTACCCAGTCTTTGGTCAAGCTCAACTTGCAGGATAATCTAATGAATGAGATCCCTTTGACCGCCTTCCATGGCCTGCACCGCCTCGAGAGATTGGATATATCCAACAACCAGCTGCAGTCTCTTACACAGGGGGTCTTTGATGACCTCCTTAGCTTGAGACAGCTCACTGTTCGAAACAATCTTTGGCTCTGTGACTGCAACATTAAATGGGTCATATTGTGGCTAAAGTCTTTGCCGGCCACGCTTAACGTCCGCGGCTTCATGTGCCAGAAGCCTGAGAGTGTGAGGGGTATGGTAATCAGAGAGCTAAACTTGGAGATGATCCAGTGCCCCAGCAGTACCGTACCGGCCATAGTGCCGCGATCAACACAACAGCCCACACCCTCCTCTTTGCCTACTGCTGAGTCAGCTACAAAACCAAGCCTCTCAACGGCAAATTACGTCCATACTCCCAGCTCTGCACCAGCGCCACCTGCCCTGCCAACCGAGCACGAAGATAACGAACTGAGGACAGATGTTCCAGAGGATCCCATGCAGGAATCTCTCCGTGTTTCCTTCATCGTCTTAAACAGCACGTGCATCCAGGTGAACTGGATTTCTACCTTCACCGTCACGACCTACAAGGTGACCTGGGTCAAGATGGGTCACAGTTTGATCGACCCCATGCAGGAGACTATGGTTGACGGCGAGCAACAGAGAATACACCTGACCAACCTGGATCCCAAATCCATCTACCGGATTTGCGTGGATCCTCTGGACGCCTTCAACAATTATCACACGGGAGAAGACACGATTTGCTCGGAGGTCATGACCAAGCCGGCTTCCTTCGACTTGGACGAGAAGGCAGAGCAGGCGAGCCAACAGGACCTGGGCTCTTCTCTGCTGCTGGCCGGCCTGATCGGAGGGGCAGTGCTTGTCGTCCTGGTGCTGATGCTTAGCGTGTTCTGCTGGCACATGCACAAGAAGGGACGGTCGTCCTCGTCCAAATGGAAATATAACCGAGGGAGGAGGAAAGACGATTACTGCGAGGCAGGCACGAAAAAGGATAACTCCATCTTGGAGATGACCGAGACTAGCTTTCAGATAGTTTCTCTGAACAACCAACAGCTCCTTAAAGGGGACTACCGCATCCAGCCCATTTACACTCCTAACGGAGGGCCTGGCTACAGAGACTGCCACGTGGCCAACAACAGCGCGAGCTACAGCAAGAATAGCGTTCCAGTGTCTAACCCTTGCCATACATGATGGTTTTCGAAAGGTATCAATCCTTTGTATTAAAATTCGACTTAAATACCCTGTACAGTATATATTTCAAAGATGAACTGTAAATGCTGTAATTTATACTCTTATCAGTGATCTCGCCTTCTTTTGTATACCGAGTAAAATGCAAAAACAATTTATGATGTACTAGTTTCTCCTGTTGTATTACTACTGCGCTCGTAGGAAACCATCTCGAGTATCATAAACTGGAGTGTGTATGCAGATAATTGTTTACATTGTTGTGCACAAAAATCACAGAAAGTGCCCAGAAATGCATCGAAATGCCAGGAAAAACCGGCACGGACGAGGCTTGCGGTGGCTTCATAACGGTATGGGGTTTGTTTAGCTGCCGTTCAATGGGACCCCTGGTACATCTACAGACGTCTCTGACAGGCCAACCCATTCCTGATGGGTTTTGGCATCTTCCAACACCAGCAAAGTTGGTACACCAGTCCGGTACTTGCTAGGTCCTTAACAGTGCATGGACTTGACAAGCATACGGAAATATTTTGTAGGCAATGGACACCATACATAGTTGTATTCCGAGGTGTTCCTGGATTTCTGTGTTCCAGAGTGTTCGGTAACGGTGAGATCTGGTCACCAGGTGTTTCCATAACCACAATTTGGCATCTCTAGACCTGTTGGAAGAGGCCAAACCTGTCAGAATGAACGGAGGACATAGCGAACACACAGCGTTTACCTGTCAGAGACGTTTATAGGTGTACCAGGGGTCCCATGGAATGCAAGCTAAACAAACCTTATAGCATAATGGCGCCACCATTAGGTTAGGCTCGTTCGTACCAGTTTTTGCAGGCACTTCAGTGCATTTAGATGATTATCTAGGACAAGAGATAAACGACGGTTGATAAAGGGTCCGAGTGTGAATGAGAAACTGATCCACGTTATTTATGCTTGACTTCTTTGTTCTTTAGTTGTACCGCAAGATGGCATCTTTACTTTTCTTTTTCCTGACATTTAATTGGCACCTTTTTTTTCCAGCCGTTCAGGTTAAGTGGTCTGCAAATACAGAGAGAAAATTATACCTGCCAAAAATAAAAAAAAAATAAAAAAAATTTAAAAAAAAGCAGGATGATGATGGAAGATGTGCTTACTCCGTGCGTACATTAATGCATTGCAAAATGAAATGTGTTCCACTGTGAAAATCACAACTGCAAAGTACAAATTAGCACAGTCTGCCATTTTAGCTGCACAGCTCTTGGAAAGGAAGACTGATGATAATTGTCCATTATCATTCTGCTTCTGGAGGCGCCTCCTTCACATACAGCTTTTTGTGTATTTATTTGTACTAAATTGGACAGGTAATAGTGTCGGAAAGCATTAGACTGGAATACGCGAGATCAGGAAGATGCATTGCCTCGGCTGCGTCGTTATCCGGTTTCGAAGGCTTTCTCATTCTAATTGTCTTGTTTTTGCAAACGACTCTGTGAAACATAAATATCCCAAATATGTCCAGGTATATTGTTTCTTTGCATATATCCATGCATTATTTCCAAGAATAATCAATAAACATTGTCACAATGTTGACTAGACGTTGACTGTTATAGATCTGATCTGACCAGTTCATAACACTTGTCATGTCGTGTCGTGTCACGAGCATCTCGGACGCCTATGGATTAGCGTCATGATGACATGTCAGCACAGTCGGACTCGTTTCCGTCATTATCCCCGGTTGCTTTATTCATTTTGAGTCATTGTCTCACCGGTGTAATTATTTTCTCTGTTTATTTTATGTTTGTGCCTGTGCCTATGATTAGGCCCTTCATTCTCATGCAATGAATTACAAAATAAATAAATAAATAAATAAAAAAAAACACTTGGCAGAAATGTTATGCCGGACCCAGAAGTAGGTTGTTGTCGTGGCACTTGTTTGAAGAATCACATTATTAGTTTGGCTCCACAAAGTATGAGTCGTGTCGTTTCCCAGCTAATAACTCGCGCACAATAAATAACGCAATAAAACCCTCCGCCGCTGCCGCCACCCCTCCGCCGCCCCCTTGTCGGCGCGACCTTTTCGCTCGAGTCTCCTGGGGTCCGCGAGGAGACAGTAATTAGCTATTAAATCTGCACATCTGGGTCCTCCAGCTGTGTGGTCATCTCCGAATGAGCTTCTGGATCCCGACTCTGCAGCTCTCTCCAACGCGCCCCAGAGACCGGAGGGATGCTCAAGTGCGGCTGGGTTATATTAGTTCAGAACAACGCGCGTTTGTGATCACAAACAAAACACTGCAGACCAGCAGGCAGCGCCGTCTCCATTTATTCCAATCAATTAATACTGGAATTCCAATTTGGTCGCAGGTTTTCGAGCCAGACGGCTATTTCCCGAAAGTCGCAGGTTAATGGGTTTTGCCACGTCTTGGTTTTTCTCACCACGATGCGTTTCAGGAACTGTGAACAATCGATTAAGGGTTCTGGAGAAGTCGCCAGGAACACAGTCGACGCCACTTATTACAATCATGAACCATTATTCTAAAATAGTACTGCTAATAATGGCTCCTTTTTCACTTGTCTATTATCATGTCGTAACACAGGTCGCTGTTTTATGTGCACAATATACACTGAAGTGCCAGAAAAACTGGTAGACCAGTCTTGGTAGGTCCCAAACAACATCCCAGATGTGTTTCATAACGTTGAGATGAATGGGTGGGTGAACGACTAAACCCCAAACTCAGACTCTGGTCCTCTATCCATAATCTGGTGTCTATAGACGTGTGTGGTGGTTAAACCCATCAGAATGAATGCAGGACACACAGTGTCCACCTGTAGGAGATGTTCAGCGTTATGGAGCCACCACCAGTCTGTACCTTTTTTTTTTTTTTTTTTTTTAACTAGCCTGTACCAGTTTTTCTGGCGCACTACAGTGTATAAAGCCATGTGTTGTGCAGCCTGTGCAGAATAAACCCCTATAATAATCATTCATAATTATAAAATAATTATAAACTAATTATAACATGTCATCACTGAGTGCACTTTATGTTATAATGCATTATGAATGCTAAACAATATGATGTGAACACATTCCAATTTCTACGAAGGTCATAATTATACTGAAACACATGAACATGGGTATAAATGATTCTGTAATACATTCATAAGGCATCACAAATGCATTACGCATTATAGCATCTTTATTATGCATTATGAAGCACTGATTATTTTGTACATCTTGCATAAGAGGTACTGTTTATAACACATTATAACACCTACAGCTGAGAAACCGGTTAACCAGTAAAGTCATATATATAATAAACTGGGAATATGTTCATATCATGTTGTAAGGCAGTTATAATGTGTTATAAACAGTAATTATGCAAGATGTAGAAAATAATCATACATGTACAAGTACTCTTCATAACGCGTTATAACACCTACAGCCAAGAAACCGGTTAACCAGTAAAGTCATATCTAAAATAAACTGGGAATATGTTCATATCATGTTGTAAGGCAGTTATAAGAGATTATAAGCATTGTTATAATGTATTATAATTATACACATTGTTATAATGTAAAAATTAATGATGAATTGAACTTTATACCTATTTTTGTATTATATACATACATACATACATACATACATTATGTCTCAGCGTTCATAGCACATAATGTCACCAGGCACCGCTTTGCATAGTGCATTATAACAAGATATAGTGGTGATATAATGTGCTATAAGAATGAATTATGATGCATTATTTTACCACATTTATTTTAAGCGAGTTATTAACAATCCTCCTAACTGTGGTGACTGTTAATGATTTATGATATCAATATGTCAATGTATCGATGCCTTATAAACGCATTACTACATGTTATAAATGTGTTCATAAGCCAACCAAATTGTGCAACCTTGTGCAAAACTGATCACGACCTGTACATAATTCTAAAGCAAGAACAAATAAAAGTTTATAACCATGTATAATGACATCATAAAGGTCAAAAGTTCATAATATGTTTGGATGCGTTCATAAGGCATTATAAACGCGTTGTTTTAATGACTTGAAAATGCATTACATTTTATAGCTGTTTTTCAATGAATTATCGACATGATGCATTATTAGGTGTCTCTAACAAGGTCCTGGTGTTATTATAATGTATTATAGTCTTGTTACATGTGTGGTGTTATAATGTGTTATACCTGCTCTCTAAATGCTTTCTGTGAACAGTTTATTAATGTATATCCACACACCAATATGTGCACTGTATCCACAGGTTGTTATAAACGTGGCCTTCAGAGCCAGGGCTATGTAAAGTGAATACGATATTTATTTTACATAATGGTGACAGTTTCCATCTATGATGCCTGTATTTATAAATTATATATGTACAGTGCTTATAAGTCTTCTTATAAACTCTTATAATGCTTCATAGGTTTTAAAGCAAAAGCGAAAGTGATTCAAAAGCCATGCTGCGCATGTCTTTTAATTAATAATGCCTTAAGGTCAAGGAAAGGCATAAGCAAAGGAAAGGCGTTAACAGTTATAAACATGTTATAAGCTATTCAGAAAAGTGTTGTGTTGTTTACGAGTAGGGACCAAAGTGACCATGGAGAAACAATGTCAAGCTAAAACGGCCTC
>JAOVVF010000002.1:755234-766168 GCA_028565595.1 Duopalatinus emarginatus | reverse complement strand
AAGCCTGCCACGGATCTAATGCAGTCATCTCTGGGCTCCGAGGCAAAGCACTTTAGAGAACTATCATTATGCCACTCAAACGCTCAAAGTTACGAGTACGAGACAGTCACTTGCCAAAAGTCTAATTATTTATTTTGCGCCGTAAACGATCTTCATTTCCATATCACGTTCTGTACGTCGGTTTGAAAGGCACCGGTGAAGACGGAAAGCTGGAGAGAAAGCGTGTGTGGGCTCAAAACGAAACTCGGGTTCTCGGTGCGAGACTCCGTAGCTCTCAGGCAGGATTGATCTTTGTCAGAGCGTCAGAAAATTCACATCGCTTCCAAGAAGGCAGCTTATTTATTTGAAAACCATGCGCATGTTCCAGGCGAGACTGGAGAGATTCAAAAGGCAGCCCCTAAAGCCAGAAGAATAACACTGTGTCAGGAACGACGCAGTGAAATGAAGAGGTGGGGGGGGGGGGGTAGGGAGTAGAGAGCGGTTGCGAATATTTGCTTTGGTTTTCATTGCAGGATTTGTCTGATCCTGGGGAAGAAATCCTACATTGCTCTAGTTGATGATGTACCAAGAGGGACAATCAGGAGGTGGTTGTTTTTTCCCGCTACTGTTTATCCGTCATGTTCTCGAGACAGAACATCACCTTTAGAGATTCTCAATCTCATTCTTTTACCCTGGCTGTCTTAACTGGGATGTCTTCCAAATCCAAAAACAAAAAAAAAAAAATAGTGACCTATTCTTCAAAGGCGTGTAGAGCTCTGATCCAAGCATGCAGGGCAGTAGTTTTTCAACATAGGGTCATTAAAGCATAGTCAGGAGCCAGGTTTTGACACGGGGCACTGCATGGCACCTCAGATGTGTTCAATAACGATGGCAAAACAGTCAGATGAGTGTTCCTTTAACCATAATTTGGCGTCCTTAGACATGTCTGGTGGCGCATTGTCCTGTTGGGCCTAGTGGTTAGGGAACCAGTCTTGTGACCAGGAAGGCCCTGGGTTCGATCCTGGCACAGGGCAAGACACAGTTGAGGTGTCCTTGAGCAAGGCACCTAACTCCCCCAACTGCTCCCCTGGCGCCATGGTTTGGGGCTGCCCCCCACTTCGGGCAAGTGTCTTCACTGCCCCCTAGTGTTCACTGGTGTTTGTGTGTTTGTGTGCAGAGGTCACATTCCTCTATGTCCAAACACAGTAGGCAAATAGTTCTCGTTTTTTTTTTAACAAACCCCATACCATTATGGAGCCACCACCAATCTGTACCAGATATTTTATTTTTTTTTACAGCAGGGGGAAAGTATAAGTATTATTATACGGTTAATCCAAACCTTAACAGGGCAATAGTTTGGACTCAGGAATGCTGATCAGGAGGTTTGGGGGTTACCTGAAGTTTTTACTCAATGGGACGTAGGAAAGGAATTAAATACGTTTCTATATCGTAGCCAGAATATTAATTAATTCATTAATTTGAATACTGAACCTAAGGTTCATGCTTTATACTGATTCCATTTTTGTTCACATTTTAGATTTCCTACATATAATAAATGCACTAGAGGAAAAAAAAGCCTTATATACATATTAAACCCTGGCTGCGTCTAAAATCGTTTACTTCCGTACTGAACAGTACGCGAGCGTGACTAGTGTGTCCGAATGTGCAGTATGCATCAGGCAGTATGTAAAAAGTTCCCGGATGACGTACTGCATCGAGAGACATTTTGCAGTACGCGAACTGAGCACACTGTTCTGTATCCCATAATGCAATTCGAGCAGCGCAGACGTTCGGAACTGAACAGGAGCAACATAAAAGTATTTTTATTTTAATAATTTCTATATTAATAATTTCTTCTGAGTTAAAAAAAAATACATTTTAAGGTTAAAAAAAAGTACATTTGGGGATTTAAAAAACGGCTGTGATGTGACGTCATGCGTCACATGACATCGGAAAGATGGCCGATCTAGTGCGTCCGAGGCTGTGCATACTGCTCGCTCGCATACTGGAATTGCGTACTGCTTTAACGGTAAAACAGTGCACACTGCTTCAAAAGCAGTATGTACCGCTTGAGTACGCGATTTGGGACGCAGCCCCTGACTTTACCTTTAAAGACGAAGCACTCGAGCACTCTCCTTTTACAACGAACCCAAGATGTGAAAGTGAAAGTGAAAGTGAACGATTTGCCTACAGAGGAATTTGATCTCGACATTTGCGCAGTGAAACACACACACGCTAGTATACACTAGGAGACAGTGAACACACTTGCTCTTGCCCTGGGAAGCATTTTTGCGGTGGGGTGGGGGGGCGTTTGGGGGGAATATGCTTCATACCAGCATAGGGCACCTCAGTCATGTCTTGCCCTATGCGGCTAATGAATCGGTTCCCTAACCACAAAAACAAAACTGCCCCCGGTCTGTAAATTGTATTGACTGATCAGTTAAGGGCTCAACCATGTGGATTTGTTTTAACACTTGCTTTGGGACAACACCAGTCTACAAATTCCACCTCTTAATTAGCGGCGTGTAAACATTTGCTTTACTACATCCACACGTCCACTGATGTTTTCCTTTCACGTGATGTTCATTACTATTATTTATAATGCATAATCTTGAGATGAAGGCACTTTTTGTTGCTGATGAGGTCTCGGGCATCTTCTAATTAATGTAAGAATCATTTGTGTGTGTATTTTTCGTGTAATGGTTTATGTAATGATTAGTTTATTGAAATATATTTTTTTCTTTCTGTAAGCACACAGTCATGATCACACAGTCATCATATATAATAAAGTCCCAGAAAAACTGGTACACCAGTCTAATACTTGGCAGGTCCCTCGCAGGGCATGGACTCCACAATCCTGTCGTATTCCGAGGTGGAGGATTTCTGGGTTTCACAGCGTCCTACATGGCAACCCAGACGTCGTGTTGAGATCTGGTGATTTAGGTATGAAATCAGTATGCATATGAAGACATCTTCACACTAGTTACATTATAAACAATATTATTATATACAGTTATATTCTAAGTATGATTAAATGACTCGTGGATTAGATATTTGCACTTATAAGATATAAATATAGCAGGAAGAGACGAGCCAAAGGTCCGTGTTTATGAAAATTATGCCTCGGAAAGACAAGCTGTGCCGACGACATCCATTTACATAATAACAGGACTTACTTTTGGTAATTGCCAGCAGTTTTCAGCCGTTAAGAGAAGCGAAATTTCACAAGTTGCTCTTTTACAGTTGTCTGAGGTCAGGTCGGCACTTTTGAAAGGGATTTTGATGTGGTTCGCTTTCAGCTGGAGTAGTTATAATGGTATTCTTTCCCCTCTATCATCCTTAATTGGGCAAACTTGATCAGACGAAACAAAATAAAGCACTTTTATAGGACTAGCTGAACAGAGCATCAATTCGGTTAAAAGGGACATATTATAAAACATAGTATTTTAGTTCCTGTGGAGTTTTTTTGTATGTGTGTGTGTGTAGTATTTTAGTTCCTGTGGAGTTTTTTTGTATGTGTGTGTGTGTGTGTGTGTGTGTGTGTATTTCGAGAACCTACCAAACTCGCGATCTCAGACATACAACAACCCAGTTTTGTATGGAGCTGCCTAGATAAGAAAACATAGTATGGCATCAAAATAGGATCAAATATTTTGCGCACCAAAAAACAAAATCTGCGCATTCTCAACTACAAAATCTCATTTATGGGTTACAGATTTTAACTTTTGGTGAGCAAAACTTTAGGTCCGGTTACGGATTTACCTCTTTGCTGCGCAGATTTCCTTTTTTGCCGCGCAAAACTTTTGGACCTATTTTTACGCTTGGGCACAATCTAGACAGCTATTGGCTCGCGCAGCAAAAAAGGAAGCCTGCGTGGCAAAAAAGGAAATCCGTGCGGCAAAAAAGGAAACCCGCGCAGCAAAAAAGGAAACCCGCGCAGCAAAAAAGGAAGCCCACGCAGCAAAAAAGGAAATCTGCGCGGCAAAAAAGGAAACCCGCGCAGCAAAAAAGGAAATTCGTGCAGCAAAAAAGGGTAGCTCGCACAGCAAAAAAGTGAACCCGCGCAGCAAAACAGGAAATCCACGCAGCAAAAAAGGGTAGCTCACGCAGCAAAAAAGGTAACCCGCGCAGCAAAAAAGAAAATCCGCGCAGCAAAAAGGGAAATCCGCGCAGCAAATAGGAAATTCGCGCGGCAAAAAAGGAAATCCGCGCAGCAAAAAAGGAAACCCCCGCGGCAAAAAAGGAAATCTACGCGGCAAAAAAGGAAACCCGCACAGCAAAAAAAGGAAACACGCGCAGCAAAATGGGAAATCCGCGCAGCAAATAGGAAATCCGCGCAGCAAATAGGAAATCCGCGCAGCAAAAAGCAAAATCCGTAACCGGACCTAAAGTTTTGCGCACCAGAAGCTAAAATCTATAACCCATAAATGACATTTTGTAGTTGAGAATGCGCAGATTTAGTTGCGTGCGCAAAGTAGGTGCGCAAAACTTTTTATCCTATTTTAAAGCCATAACATAGAATTAAAAAAAAAAATTTAGATTTGGGTGCCTTTGTTACATCAAACGCGGCCTCATTAGAATAACACCGCCCCCTTCATTTAAATAGCTCCACCTGTGGATTTTAGCATTATGTCGTAGTACGTTAGTAAATCAGTCCACGTTAGCCTAACGCTGACATACACTCCTAGCAACAATTACCACTTATTGTTACTATTGAGATTCAAAGCAACAAACAAAACTTTATTTGTACTACATGTTTATTGCCATGTATCGCTTGAATACATGAACGACTGACTGAAAATCGTTAAAGAAATATAAACATTACATATTGTGTTTGTTACCCAGGAAAACAACCAGTCTCACCCTCTCCAATGTGGTGAATGTATTGATACGTATCCCATCAGCCGACGCAGCATCTACGTAACACACTTATAGATGCAGGAAGAGGCGGAGATTAGCATTTAAAGCAACAGGCACTGAAACTGAGCGTTTGGAAAGACCTGTTTTAGACAGGGTGGAAAAAAAAGACACCGGTAGGTTTTGATCCGTCTAATGCTATTTAGAGCAACGAACCCATTCAACCCACCCACACACACCGGTGAACACTAGGGGGCATTGAACACTTGGCCAGAGTGGGAGTCCCCCACGGGAGCATTTAATACGATCAAAATAGACTCCACAAACTATGTGTGATGAACACCATAGCCATGGACTAATGGTTAGGGAACCGGTCCCGGGTTCGAACCCCACACAGAGATGCCCAACTCCCCCAACTGCCCCTAGCGTCGGGCAAGTGTGTTCACTGCTATGTGTGTGTGTGAGTGTGTGTTTCACTGCACGGATAGGTTAAATGCGGAGGTCACATCTCTGTTCAAGCACAGTACACAAACAGTTCACTTTCCCTTCACTTTCAAGCACGGTAGACAATGAGTCACTTCCATATCACAGAAAGAAGGGAAGTCATTTCTGTTTTATTGGTAATGATTTTAGCATTAGCTAATGCTAGGTGCTGCATCTGACACGTATCCTGCCGGCCGAAGCAGCATCTACGTAACACACCTATAGACACAGGAAGAGGCGGAGATTAGCATTTAAAGCGACAGGCACTGAAACTGAGCGTTTGGAAAGAGCTGTTTTAGACAGGGTGGAAACAAAGACACTGGTAGGTTTTGATCCGTCTGATGCTAGTTAGAGCAAGGAATGTCACAGAACACAGAGTTAACTTGTAGAAAAGGGGTCTGCCATTGTTAAACTAAAGCCATGCGGACATGTGGAGAACACATCAAACTCCTTATAGACGGAGACCAGAGCGAGAACGTGTTGGGAATGGGGGGAAACACTGTCAGTTTAGGACACGCCCATTTCTGGTTCGAACCCAAACCCATATGAGCCGAATTCCACACGGTAAATCAGAGTTAAAATAACCAGCCAGACACAAGGTGACCTTGCAACTACTGCCAGTTGCCCCCCCCCCAACTCACCCACCCAAAAACGATAAGTTCCCAGACTCAGCTGCGACTTCTGAGCAAAAGCTGGTGTGCATATCCAAATAATTCCTCACATTATTGTCGCCGAGCAGTTCAGTGAAGCAGAAAATGGAAAATGTGTGTTTCAAGATGTGCCCGTTTAATTTGCAGCAGGACCTTGCCCTCATCACCGCTGAGAAGTCGACTGGCTTGTCTAATTGCATGTGACTACAGTTCTGGAGCGCAGAGGAACAGCAAATACATAATGAGGTTGGGTTCAAAGCAAGGTGTGTGTGTGAGCGTGTGTGTGTGTGTGTGGACATTGTGGCTTGCGTTTTATTCCAGGTTTATTTGACTCCATTCCACGACACCGTGATTTAAAAATGTGTCTATAAAGGCAAAGCCAGAGACATCATGAACCAATGATGTCCTTCACGCTACTCCTTCAGCTCGTAACTAAAGAAAACCTTCAGCACAAAGCAGCATTCTCGTTCATGCCGGCTCACTATAACTACACCTTACCTTGAAATATAATAATTAAATATAAATATAATCATTCTTTACAAACTATTGTTCGGCTCCAGTATTACACCGGTGTACCAGTTTTTCTGTCACTTTAGTGTACGTTTTTAATTCGTCCACGCAACCCAGTTATCGGATCAGATTCACCCCTGTGGAATATTTGGACCGTTCCGACAGTCACATGATCAACAGGAAGTCATCAGGATTTTCCGAATCTCATTAATATTAGGGGCAGCTGTAGACTTTTAGCTAAAGAACCAGGGTTGTGACCGGAAGGTCGCTGGTTCGATCCCTGAACCGAAAAAAACAAAAGCAAGGCAAGCTCTGTGTGTACAAGCACAGTGGTCAATGAGTCACATCTGCGTGCTTCATAGCCGGCATTTCAAATCCGATTGCGTCCCAGCAGCTCGACTAGACTAGGCCTCCTTTATAACACGTCGTCCTGTTTCACCGATTCCAACCGGGTGGCAAAGTGACGCTGGAGGTAGTGTGTGAGCTACCCAGCTACTGGGATCTGCGCAGGTTTAAGGTTTAAGGTACCCTGGGATGGATTAGCACCGTCTCTGTGGGTGTATTCCCATGTTGCACCCGATAATGTGGGGGTGGGATCTGGGGATAACCATGACCATGAAGGACAAGGCGGATAAAAGAATGAATGACAGGCAACTAGTGTATTCGTAGCCAGGCGCTTGTGAGATTCAATTCATGAAAGTAATGTGATGCACACAGGGGAATGTGACCTCTGCATTCAACCCATCCACACACACTGGTGAACACTAGGGGGCATTGAACACTTGGCCAGAGCGGGGGTCCCCCACGGGAGCACTGAACAGAAATATACAACCAAAATAGACTCCACAAACTATGTGTGATGAACACCATAGCCATGGACTAATGGTTAGGGAACCGGTCCCGGGTTCGAACCCCACACAGAGATGCCCAACTCCCCCAACTGCCCCTAGTGTCGGGCAAGTGTGTTCACTACCAACGTAGTGTTAGGAGTCTTGCCCCTTATTGGTGTAGCACAGACTGGCTACCCAGAGTGGCAATCGAACCCAGGTCTCTCACATGGGAGTCAATGATGTTACCACTGTACCACACCAACCACATGAAATCCGATTGCGTCCCAGCAGCTCGACAGCTAGGGTGTCCCATTACGAAAGCTCCTACATACTCTGCCTCCAATGCCATTATTAGGTGTCTCTAGACATGTCCAGAGGCACATTACCTTGCTGTACGAGGCCAAACCAATCAGAGTGAACGCAGGACAGATGGACACACGGTGTTCGGAGATGTTTGTAGATGTACCAGGGGTCCAATGCAATGCTGGATAAACAAAGGCCATACATAAACCACCACAAGCCTAAGTATTTTGTATAGACTTGTTTTCTACCAGTTGATGAATACTATCTTAAAACAGTAACGAATACGGCGACTGATTCAGAATTGAAACGCTATGGACGGCTAGTCAACTGTATTTTTGTTTTATTCCTGGTCAAGTAGTTTCTCCTCTGTTTCCTTGAGCTGGATTGTAATTCCCTTATTTCGCAAATAAAAAAAAAGACAAAAACAAAAACTTTTAGTTACATAAATGACATGCCACGGGGGTTGAAGTGAATCACCTGTTCCAAACACCGGCGGTATTCATGATACGCTTTTCAACAGGACCACAAATGCCAGGAACTCGTTTAATGATGCACTCGAAATAACTACAAAAATTGGTCTGACCTTTCTGCACTGATGTAAAGTAGGCTTTTGACTTCCCGTCGTGCCCTTTCGCCACCAGCCTGAAAAGTTGCATGCGGAAATGAAAGAAGTAAATCATGCAAAACGTTTGGGGAAATTCACATTTCATTAATACGCCTAACCTTTTCAAAAAAAAAAAAAAAACACCTACATGACATTTATCAGAGCAAAGAAAAAAAAAACTGACCCATATTCACCGGGACAAGTCGATCAGTCGGTCGGACGGTGACGAGAAAGCGATTCTGAGCGGCACGGGTGGATAAAGGAAACATCCGGCACGCTAAAAGCTAAGTCTGAGCCGCTGGAATCAGGACGAGCGACTATTGAAAAGCTGTCTGTTGAAATGCTGACAAAGAAATCCTCAATGGAAAGAATTTGCTCCGGGACGTTTTTAACAATAGTCCGTGATTCGGATGAATGAATTCACCCTTTTTATTTTTCCTCTCCCCAAACTCCCCCCCACCCCCCCTCGGGACACATCTTGCTTCCCACGTTTACAGTCCACTTCTTTAGTCATTAATAGGCTTTGAATAAAAGGCGAGTTAAAGCGATGGCGCTCAGTTCGAATTAAAATGCAAGACGTGAACACGGTGGCACAGAAAGAGCACTGAGTAACAGCCCTGTAATTTTCTCTTAATTACTAGAACACATCCTGGAGCCAAACAGTGCTCCACTAAACATGGAGATTCACTCCTGACATCGCTTCGTTCTTTTTTTTTTTTTTTTTTTTCCTCCGAGTGTGCGGCGTTCATTTCTGGCACCCTTGGGCCTAATGGGATTGTGCCATTTGTGGTTATTAGTAATTATACCGGATATATTTGCTACCGTAAAGGAAGAAGAACTTGATGTCTATCTAACAGTAGCGGATTAATTAGGGGAGTTTTGAGCGCCGATACTTCTCCCATGTCAATATAGAAAAGAACGGTTCGGACCGTGACACGCTGCTAGCGGTGGAATTTGCCCACAGGGTTTAAAATTACGTGTCTTGGCAGAGAATCAATACCAGTGTTCCTTGGTAGCCGCATCCACCCAGCAAGGCCACTGTAATGAGCTGTGTCTTCCATCGGGCCCCTCCAAATTACCTCCCGATCTTCGACCGGGGAATTAAAACGGAGGGGATGAAGACGCCCAGCGGCAAAATTATACTTGTTGGAGCTCTCAATCACCTCGCATTACTATCCAAAACACAGGCCTGCTCTCGCGGGAGCCACTGAGATGCGCTATTGCTCAGCAATTAAGCACAGACTGCCGTGACAATGACACACAGGACCTTTTTTTTTACAGCCATTAATAGCACCACAGTGTTCCTGAATGCCAGGCTCTTCTCTGAACTCGCTTCCTTTTTAAACAGCGCCGCGCAGCACTTTATTCTTTTGCAAGATTCGCGGCTCATCTAGCCATTACACAGCTTGTTGGATTTTAAGTCCATCTTGTTGACGGGAGACTGAATTTTAAAGGCGTTCGGGGTTGTGTACTGGGATGACTCGACGAATATCGCTGCTATCATTATGTCCGTCTACGGATAGTGTTTACTTCTGTAAACAGGAACCAGGCACACTTGGGGTAGGTCTGACGAATAAAACAGAGCCCTCAAGCCAACCTTTGTATTTAATATTTAACAAACTGTTCCTAATGAAGCAGTATAGGGGCTGTATAGCGGCGCAGCTGCTAGCGTTAATGCTCGCGGCTCTAGGTTCTGTAGGTAATTAGCTTGTTTCCAGAGTCGTTCTGTATACACTAAAGTGCCAGACGAGCCAATGCAAGATGCATATCAAAGCCACCTATGTGCGTCATTAATTCCATCCACCAGACAGACATCTACGAAAACCTCATAATGGTGCTGGGTTTGTTTAACTGGCATTCCATGGGGCCTTTGCTATGTCTACAAATGCGCTGACTGGTGAACGCTATGTGGACCTTCCTTTCTGATTTTCATGTCCTGAATTCATTCTGATTTGTTTGGTCAAACACATTCACCTTTGCCAAGTCACCAGGAAATCTCAGGAAATGTGGTGTTTATCACTTACAGAATCATTCCACAAGCTCTTGGAGTCCATGCCTGGTCGTATTTCTGCAGTCCTACGATCCAGGTGTTGGACCTACTGACGGAACGTGTACCGGTTTTTCTGGCACTTCAGTGTTTTTATACACATTTGGCCACCTGGTCAGAATCATAGTGGATCTGGAGGGCTTTCCAGATTCCCTGAATTACAGGACAATATCCACACACACACACACACACACACACACACACACACACATTGACACAATCATTCACACCTGGGACAATTCAGCCTAGCCAATCTATTTACTAGGATGTATTTGGACCAAGCGCGGCCATGCTTGGGTATCTCTAATTTGACCCTAAACATGAACAGGGACAGCCCAAGCCTTTATGGGGCCCTAAGCAGATTTTCATTTGAGGGCGTCGATACCCCCTCCATCCACCTCTGCATATCGCTTAATTATTTATTTATTTATTTAAATTTATTTTTTATTTTTTTTAGAGCGATTTGCCCAGAGAGAGATATTGTGCAATATGCTGAAGTGCCCGGGCTTTTATCGTCCACCCAAATGGTGCATGTTTGTGTTTGCCCAACATTGGCAGCAGCCAACAGCAGCAACTGATTAACCTATATATAGATGTGCCAACTATGAAAATAAATAAATATAATAATCACTTTTACCTGTGTAATACCATTTCGTTTTATTATTCAATGT
>JAOVVF010000002.1:740503-755134 GCA_028565595.1 Duopalatinus emarginatus | reverse complement strand
AATGAGTGCATGTGGTGCCCAGTGATGCCCACGTATCCAATCAAAGGTTGTTTATCCAGTGTGCAATCAGTTGGCATCAGATAGCAACAGGCAGTTGTCAAGTTATCAAGTAATATTATAAATAAAGCAGTGCGCTAGTACATCATTCGGGATGTGGCCCAAATATAAACATGGCATAAAAACAAGACACTTTATTCACTTTATTCTGTGTCTGTCAGGTACTCAATACCAGTTCAAAGAGCTGACTGAGTAACGTCTAGACTCACGCCCATCATCTGTCTGCGCAGGAGATCACAGGCTGAAAGGCCGCTAGCAAGCTAACGAATGTACAACAAAGAGAACAAAACTGTCTGGTTTAGTGTACAGAAGCGAAAATAAAACCCCTCTGGTCGTCGAGTGTGGATCTTTTATGACTCGATCTACATCCTCTGTTTACGCTGTCATCTTATGTGTATATTTAGATTTTGAGTCAGGAATGTTGACAGGCACGAGTCAGATAGCGTTAGCATGTTAGCGAAAGTAGAAAGAAAAAAACAGACAACGCTGCATGACTCAGCTGTCTTGCCCAGAGTGTGAACCATACAAAGAATAAATCAGCTGATTTCACAAGCATAAAAAAAGAACAAATACACCGAGGTGCCAGAAAAACTGGTACAGATGAGCCTATGTAAATATGTAGGCTAATGGTGGCTCCGTAACGGTATAGGGTGTGTTTGGACCGCTGGTATGTGTGACGGGTTATACCGGTTACACCATGTCCTGCATTCATTTCGATGGGTTTGTCCTCATCTAACAGGACAATGCACCACCACACACGCCTAAAGACGGCAAGTTATGGTTAGAGGAACACTCATCTAAGGATGCCATGCAATGCTGGCGGTACACCAGTCTAATACTTGGTAGGTCCCTTACAGGGCATGGACACTCTTCTATACTATACTGTAGGTGATGGGCCACAATTCTGTTGTATTCCGAGGTGTAGGATTCCTGTGTTCCACAGCGCGTCACATGATGTCTTGGATAACATTGCGATCTGGGGGAACTCATTATAAATGAGGCACACATAGTGTCATTTGTACACGTGACAGGAATGCCACCTAAATAATCCATTATGGATCCACTACCAGCCTGTATATATTTACATAGCCTCATCTGCAACAGCTTTACTGGCACTTCAATACTTTCTCTAATCCGTTGCTAGCTTCTGCCAGTCACCGTCTAGCCTGACGTCTTTCATGCCTAATATTAGTCTGCATCCAACCTCGAATCATCAGATTCCTTATGGTGCATTCATTATTTCTGGTGGAAAATGTATTTCTTGCATTATGACATTCTTTTCCTTTTCCACCATGCTACAAGCGTGGGCTTGGAATGGAATATAGCCTTCCAGGAAGGCTGTTAGTTCAAATCCTAGTACTGCCAGAGAGCCACAGCCCATACCTGCGTCTACATCTACTCAATTCTATGCTTGGATTGCATTCTGCATGACTTATTATTCACTTAAATAAACACACCTGCCAGAAGGAAATAAATATACGCGCCCTCGTCTGACTTATATACGAGTGTGGGCCAGGAAACACCTGGGTTAAGTCTTGGCCTCCTGAGTTCTTTCTCCTCTTAATACGAATGCTCACTGAAGTGAATTAGCTGTACTGCACGCTCATAAATATGCCCTTCACACATTAAAACATCAGCCAACAGATTTCCCGGGGCCAAGATAAATACCCCATGGCATGACCTAGCATGCTTCGCTACATCATTTCTCTGAAGTGTAGAAGCAGGAGCTTTCTTCTCGCGTATCCCCCGTTGACCTTACGTTTGCTTATCCAGCAGTATTAACAGGATTAAGGAATAGGTAAGTGCGGATTCTGAGCAGCTTCATTCTGATAGGACAGAAGTACTTGTACTAGGACCACTCGCAGCCAGAAGTAAGCTTTCTGATCACATAATAACTTTTGATGGCCATTCAGTTACAGCGTGTATAACAGTAAAAGACCTTGGCTTTCATTCAAAGCTCATGTAAATAACATTGCTAAGATGAATACTTTTGCTTTCATAAGGAAAATATGTCACCATACAATGCACCCTGCAACGGATAGGCGCAATGACCCTGGGGGTATTCCTGCCTTGCGCCCAATGACACTGTGTGGGCTCCGGATAAAATGGCTCATGCTATTGTTACTTCTAGGTTGGATTATTGTAATGCCTTGGTGTCTGCATGTCCCTGTAGGAGCACAAACAAGCTCCAGTTGCAGTCCGGAATGCCGCAATATTGCTAGGTCCACATTAGAGAACTGCACGGGACTGTTTTCTTCATCCCGCTCCTGCCAGCTCCTGCTGAATTTCTGACCATTACCGCCCACGACCGCAACATGTGCAACGTGTCCACCCATTCCTGCCATGTGTATGTCCACTCCCGCACGCAACCTGCAAAGCAATGAGAATTATTCCCTCATGTTGATAGAGATGCATTGATTTTGTGTCTTCTCCCATGCCGCAGGAGAAAACGTAATATAGGATATTAATAAAGAAATTCTTGGGGTTTGTTTAGTTTTTCTGGCCTGCATAGCTTTTGACGCACTTGTCGGGAATAGCGCTCATACTTCGTTATTTTCATGTAGTTTTTAAATGAAATAAAGGCATATTTTATATACTATTCTCATTCTCTGTATTTTATTTATTTGGAATTACCTTTAGGCTGTAGTCAATAATCCCACAGTGATTTTTTGTTTTAGCCGCACTTTTCCGCCCTCAGCTAAGCGCAAACCACCAGTTCCCGCAAGATTTGCGTCGGATCCGATGGGACCCGGCGGGACCCAGAGCTCTAAACCACATCACCCCTAACTTTATCCACAGTGCAATTTGAATTTCACACTGATTATTATGGACCGTTCAAAAGGTGCAGGGTTTTTTTTGTTACCTAGAATATCAAAGGCTAAAGCAGCGGGCAGAGCTTTTTCTTACAGTTATTTACCAACCCTGTAATTAGTGTTCAGGTCTCAGATCTTATTTAAATCTAGGCCATAAACATATTTATTTAGTCAAGCTTTTTGTGAATAGTTTTAAAATCACCTGGAAGTTTCATGGGCATGGAGTCGCTCCACCCACTGTCACACATTCGCTCACTGCCCTTGAGCACCTAACTTCTAACAGCCACCTAGGTGCATTGGACTGATATTTAAGTGAAGTGAAAGTGAAGTGAAAGTGAACTATTTGTCTACTGTGCTTGCACACAGATGCATGTGACCTCCGAATTTAACCAATCCATGCAGTAAAACACACACACTAGTGAACACTAGGGGGCAGTGAAGACAATTGCCTGAAGGTGAAGGGCAGCCCCATGATGTGGCACCCAGGGAGCAGTTGGGGAGTTAGGTGACTTGCTCAAGGGTATTTCAGTCGTGTCTTGTTTCTTTAAAGATTTCTAACCATAAGCCCACAGCTGCCCACAAGCCCACGGTTGCCCTTATTCTCATAAAGGCAGCAATGCTTCAGGATGCAGGATGCTTTGATGTACAGACCCACATTTCCCCTTCATGCTGTGGTTCCTATGGTGACAATCAAGGTTTAAAGTGAACACACACTCTTCAATTTCATCAAAGGATGCTGATCCTTACTACATCTATTCTCAAAAAGCATGCATATTTTTATTGGTCTCGGTCTTAATAATTTAAACTATGACTAAAACATATGTTTACTCCTTCACTAGGTCCCGATAATAAGCAGTGACTGTTACACAGCTGTAGAGTACTGAACATCAGATCTTGCAAACATCAGAGGGTTCACGGGGTTTCCTTTCCAACTGTCAGTGGATTTCCCCAAAAGGCACCTTGCAGATCAGCTCTCTCTTTTGTCAGTCAGATGGCACATATGCCAGAGTGATTGATGGATTGTGAGCTAGGGAGAGAAATAGGTCGGAAACAGACATGGAGACCTCATTGTGTTTCATAACTGGGTTGCGGATCTTTTTAACCTCCTCGAGCTCTAATGCTGTGTAGCTTGTAATTTCGCTTACTGTTTCTCTTAATTAGCATCTCATAATTACTGATATGTCTTTTTTTTTTTAAACTGATACCTAACGGCCATCATATGAGACTCTACAAGAATATACACACAATATACTGCAGCAACAATGTGATGTCCTCATATGAGGGACACAAAGTAGGCTAGGTGTTTATTTAACACATATATAACATTAGCACAATACTGTAAGCTACAGGTTGCTTCAGATCTTAGCAAGCTTGCTAAGCCAAAGTCAGCAAACTATCATGCAAGCTAGGATGTGTCAAGGAAAGCCTGCAATCCACAGCAGACTCCAGTTCATAGAAGTCCAGGCAGCCTACAAACATGGCTGCCAACTACAATTCCCATCACTGTATGTGTTCCTAGCCTGCAGATTACTACTCAGGCACACCTGTTCCCTATCATAGCGTCCCGCTTGGACTGCGACAGTTTGTGAAGCATCACTCAGTGAAGACGCTCATGGCGCACCAAGCCATTAGCATTGTGCCTGAACCTGTTTTGACCGTGACCTTGTCAGACGTTTTTGGATTGCTTGCCTTGTTTAACTGTCATATAAAAGCCTGCACTCGCATCATACTCTGCTTCTGGAATCCAAAAGCAATGCCAATTACATCACAGGTAGGCAAGACAAGCTAGTACGTGGTTGGTGTGGTACCATGGTAACATCATTGGATCCCATTTGAGAGACCTGGGTTTGGTTCCCGGTCTGGGCAACCAGTCTGTGCTTGGGCAAGACTCTGAACATTACCTTGGCCTACCTGTAATACAAGTGATTGTGTAAGTAGCTCTGGATAAGAGCAAATGCCAAAAACGTAAATGTAGTTTGATGGTTGCAACAATCAAAATGATTCATTATTATGGGCTCCAGAGTGGCTCATCCAGAGATCATGAGTTTAAATTGCAGGTGAGGTTATAGCTATCTGTAACCGGGGCTCTAGAGAACAAAATTGGCCATGCTGTCAGGAAGGGTGGGGTGGCAGTGGTGACTCAACAGTTATAGCTCTGGGTTACTGATCATAAGGTTGTGGTTTAAGCATTAGCACTGCCAGGTTGCCACTGTTGGGCCTTTGAGCAATGCACTTAACTCTCCTTGCTCCAGGGGCAATACATCTAGGCTGACCCTGCAATCTGTCCCCAACTTTCTATCAAGCTTGGATATGCAAAGTAGCAGGATATGAAGGGAGCGCTTGCCTTTGAGCCCCCTGACCTTGGATGAACAGAGCTTGAAAGGAAATAGTGGCTCTTGTCCCATGACTCTCGCAATTCTTTAACTAAAACTAAAATCCTGCCAATGTCCAAAGTTTAGGCATCGGATGTTTTTGAAATACTTAGACTTTGTCTTGATCTGGCTTTATAGTGGACTATTAGAGAACCTCAAATTTTCTTAACTGTGAGAAAGGGATTATATAACTTCGTCTTCCTCGGATCAGTGATTCCAAAGGCAACAGATTAATCAAATACACCATACTGGAGAGACGGTTAAGTGTAGCGTCAGTTCCCTAACTAAATATATAAATACAGTTGTTCTCTTGGTGAACTTTTCCAATAGCATCAAGGATTTATTCCGAGTCGACTAGAAATCTAGAGACCTCACATTCATTAGGCTGTAGTACGGTTTCTGTTTCTAATAAACGACACATTGACGAAAGTGTCAAAAAAATGGTACAGATAAGGCAACGCAAAATAAGCTGGTAGTGGTTCCATAGTAGTATGGGGTTTGTTTGGCATTCCATGGGACCCCTGGTACATCTCCAGACAGGGGAACGCTAGAAGTCAACAGATCTCAACGTTCTTGACGCATCTGGAAAGTTCCAGAAAAACTGGTAGACCAGGTTAATAGTTTGTAGGTCCCTCACAGGGCACAAGTTTGTACAGAACTCTTCAAATCTGTTGTAATTCCTCAGCGCATTGCATGGCATCCCAGATGTCTCCGATAATGTTGAGATCTGGTCAGTTGGGTAGGAATGGCAAAACCCGAAACAGAACGAATGCAGAATGAATGCTGGACATGAACAGATGTAACTTGTCGGAGAAGGAGGCACACCATAGCGTTCTATACCATTGGTTTTTTGTTCTTGTTTTACACCATTATGAGTGTTTATATTACTATAGACGTATGTATTTTGTAATGAATATTCTGTTCCCTGATAAATGCCAAAACTCTGTCTTATATGCACCTATTCTTGCTTCTACATCTGGCACTTTTTTTTATCTGCCGGCTCTTTGAGAAAGCAATATGATCCCCATCACATAAAGTTAGGTAAACAGAGTTAAGGGAAAGTGGGGGGAAAAAAGCAATACTGGAAATACTCATGAAAAATGCCCCAAGGTGTAAATCAACGCTCGACCGGTGAGGAATTATAAAATACAGGAAGGGAAACACTACAGGGGGAAATGAGCAAGTCTCGGTGGCTAAATGGAAATTACCTACTTCGTTTTTTTTTTTCCAAGCTGTCAAAATGGCATGACCTCGCCTGAAGTTCACGGTGTGCTTCAAAACGTTAGGGGGTGGCAAAAAGTGTCCTTAGGAGGCAAAAAGATATCATAAGTTAAGCCGTATCTCGGGCATTTTGTCTGCTGAGTCGGCAAGTTGAATAGATTGAGCCGCTTTCCTTTGTCCCCGTGTTTTGCCGCAAGGACACCGAGGCTGAGGGACAAATCGCGCCATTAATTATCTGTCAAACGCTTCATAATGGCCATTAAGTCCAAGCGAGTCCATTTTTATTGTCAGTGCGTCCATATGCTAGTACACACGGAGATAAAATATTGCGTCTCAAGGTCTGTGGCGGAACAGGCAACACAAAATGCAAGGCTAATGTGTACAGGAATATGTATCGATTGCTAGCAGTGCTGATAGGTATGATGAATGGCTTAGCATTGACAATATTGTTATAATATAGTCCTGTGAAAAGTATCATATTTACCTGGAATCAGCATGCAACATTTTTATGACTATTGGAAATGTCTTTTTCAGATTGTTAAGGACCAGTGCGACCAGTTTTTCAAATGTCGCAGAATGGCTCGCGTCTTCAATCTGAACCGACAGAGTGAATTATTCACGCTACAGCTGAATATGTCGATTCCTGACTTAATGACACATTTCACTTAATGTCTGACTTAATGAATAGAGCTGAGATCCAAACAGGGTGGTGACGGTGGTGCATTCAAATGGAGCTGTATGCTTTCTCAATGGCAAATACACTGAAATGCCAGAACAACTGGTACAGATAAGGCTGTTGGTGGCTCCATAATAGTGCAGGGTTGCTTGAGCTGGCATTCCAAGAGACCCCTGGTACATCCATAAACGTCTCTGATAGGTGAACATTATGTGGGCGGCATCTATTTCTGATGAGTTTAACCTGTTCTAGAGACCTAAGATTATGGTTAGAGGAACACCAGAGCACGACATCTGGGATGCCATGCGAGGCGCAGTGGAAGACCTCGGAATACAAAACGGTTGGGATCTCAATAACTTTAGCTTTAAGTGTGAATATTTGTGACATTTGGTTTATTTGAAAGGGTTAAAACAAAATCACGCCACATTGTTTTATTATTATAGTGTCGCAAAATATTATCATTATTATTATTATTATTATTATTTTTATTTTTATTCCACCTGATTTTTGGTCAGTCCCACCTCCTACAGTTTTCGAGATATCGACATGGAACAAAGACTATAACGTGCGGAATGTTTAGGAGAAGTGTTGGAAATTTTCATCCGTTCGTCCGCTATGCTCGTTTTTCCCGGAAAAATATCAGCCAATCAGACGCCGCGATACATGACCAGTCAGACGTCGACCTTCTGTGACGTCACAGCTTTAGCGCGTCTGATTGGACGAGACCTTCTGTGACGTCACAGATAGTCCTGCAGTGCTAAGCTCTAGGATTGTGACATCACAACGGAACCACCCACCCCCCCCCTCCACTGTTTGGCTGTTACCATGGTAATGGCTATCAACAAAAGCCACTGTTTGGCCGTTACCATGGTAACAGCCATCAACAAAAGCCACTGTTTGGCTGTTACCATGGCAACCGCACTATAACTGTGATGTCACGGACGGGCGACGTCTGATTGCCACAGAGTGCAACACTCTCGCAGTTTCTTCAGGAACCGCACTCTCTAGTTATTATTAAAACGCCATAAAAAAAAGTGGCACCATATCACTTTGGGCGTTTTGAGACGAAAATTTAAAAACAATGTACACTATTAAAATTGACTGAAAGTGTATTTAATTTCTTGAATGATCCACGTCATGAACTGATTCACATCTTTTTAATGCCTTGACACTGACCCACAAGTTTGACTTCGACTACTTTTACAATGGATTTCTTGTACACTTGTGTGAGAATTTCATTGTACAGTTCTTCCAAAAGCATTGGCGTGATAATAATTATCTACTGATGAGAGATGATCCACCAATGCTCACATTTCCTCTGACATTTAAAAACCGATCCAGAGATGCCCTCGTGGAGACCCGTGCCGTTGTTCCTCGGCAAAATCAAAGAGTCCGGGGTGAAGGAAAGTGAGGCAGGAAACGCTCCCGACGCCTCGGGAGGCGAGATCTTCTTTTCGCTCGGCGTCTCGGTTCAAGCCGTATCAACTCCCTGGGTCAATAAAGCCACCTTTTCTTTCTGTCCAACTCGTGCAAAGTTCTGAGAGACAGTTCAGGGTTCTTCATCCTGAAGCGAACCCACCAAACCTATAATGAAAACGGTGCATAAATCCATGGTAATTTCTCATTTTAATCTGTGCAGTCGGCAGTGTAGAGGAAGAAGAAGAAAAGATATTGAAGGCTGTATACCTCCAGGGGGAGCCGACTCCTGCTCGGCTGGGTAGAATCAAAAACGTCTTCTCGCTGCTGTTCTTCAGGTCTCGGTGGAATACTGTGTGGTTTTTAAGCCCTCGGGCGATGCTCTACCACCGTTGACCTCATCCACATCCGCCGCTTCTGTAGCGATGGTGCGCGGGACGCTAGTCAGCGCTAAGACATCTTTGTGCTTTACTGCCTCACACTTCTAAAGCCAAATTTATTTTTTTTTTTATTTATGCTCCCCTGCATCCTTATTTATTGATACGGCTTCCCTACGTGCAAAACCGCAGAGCTGCAGCTCACGTATCGATCGAGCATGCGTCTCTCGGGAATGTTGCACAGAGAGAAAAACAAGCAAACAATCCTAGCAGTTTCCTCCGAGTTGAAGACTTCAGAAGTGTAAATTTACGTAAATACAGAGTATTTTTGTTTGTTTGGGGTTTTTTTTGTTAATAAGTGTGGGATTACTGAATGCTAACATGGTCCAGACGATGGTTCGTATATACAATGTGGACGGACTTCATCGCGAATTCAAAGAATTAAACCGGAGAGTCCGTGGGTGAGAAATCAATCGTATTATGTAACAGAAAGTATACAGATATACTTCTAGAACACACACATTTTTTTGCAGGCGGTTGGAGCTATAAGATGTTGAGTAACAGTTTAGTTTCTGTTAAAACTTTTACTTTACAGGTAACGGTTTCATCCTAGGTCATGATACTATCCGGATGATGACAACCGACTGACCGTTAGGGATTTTCCTCAGTGAAAAAGAGCCAGTGGTAACTGAGTGGCTAAGGTCATCAGTGGTAGATCAGAAGGTCATGAGTTCAAAGCCCACCAGCACCACCAAGCTGGTATTGTGGGGCCCTTAAGAAAGACCCTTAACCCCTTAACTGCTCAGTGGTATAAAATGAGATATATAAATAAGTGGGTCTGTATAAGGGTGTGTGCCTAGTAGCATAAAAGGAAAGACACACCCAAAAGAATATAATATATATATATAATATATAAATGAATGAAATTGACCTTTTACTTTAACCTTTTATTCTTCTTTGCCTTTCTTTGTTTTTTTTTTATCACTTTTTTTTTCTTTTTGCTTATATATACAGTATATATGGTGGACCTTAAAGAAAAAGTAATTTTAAAAGTAATTGTAAAGTAATTTTTTTTTTCAAATATACAATAATAATATAAAAACAAATAAAAATAATCAATACGGAAATAAACTCAACATTAAACAGCAAGAAAAAAAACAAATACATATACTTAAACTTTTTTTTTTACTTTTATTTCTTCTTTGCTAAAATTGCTAAAATTTGCTAAAATTGAATAATATTTAAATAAATGAAATTGACCTTTTACTTTAACCTTTTATTCTTCTTTGCCTTTCTTTGTTTTTTTTGGATCACTTTTTTTTTTCTTTTTGCTCATATATACAATATATATGGTGGACCTTAAAGAAAAAGTAATTTTAAAAGTAATTGTAAAGTAATTTTAAAAGTAATTGTAAAGTTTTTTTTTTTTTTCAAATATACAATAATAAAATAATATAAAAACAAATAAAAATAATCAATACGGAAATAAACGCAACATTAAACAGCAAGAAAAAAAACAAATACATATACTTAAACTTTTTTTTACTTCTATTTCTTCTTTGCTTTTCTTTGTTTCTGTGATATGTGACAGCATAAATTACTGACATGATTTTATTTTATTTTATTTATTTATTTATTTATTTATTTTGGTCAGATCATGATTTTATCATTTTAGGGTTTTTTTTTCCAGAAATCATTTTTTGGGATTGTCGAATCTGTTAGACGGTCCCATATTCCACATATTCCAAATAAGAAAGTGAAAGTGAAGTGATTGACCTACTGTGCTTGCCCACCGGGGAAGTGTATTCCCTGCCCTCTAGTATGTGCATTTACTAGTGCACAGATGGGTTAAATGCAGAGGTCAAATTCCTCTGTGTACAAGCACGGTAGGTCAATCACTTCACTTTCACTTTTCTTTGTTTCTGTGATATGTGACAGCATAAATTACTGACATGATTTTATTTTATTTTTTATTGTATATTTTTTTGGTCAGATCATGATTTTATCATTTTTGGGATTGTCGCATCTGTTAGACTGTCCCATATTCCACATATTCCAAATAAGAAAGTGAAAGTGAAGTGATTGATCTACCATGCTAGCACACAAAGGAATTTGACCTTTGCATTTAACCCATCTGTGCACTAGTAAATGCACATACTAGGGGGCAGGGAACACACTTCCCCGGAGCAGTGGGCAACCCCGGGGGAGCAGTTAGAGGGCTTAGCTGCCTTTCTCAAAAACACTTCAGACGTGTCTGACTGGAGCCACAGCTTTCCTGTTGAATAATATTTTTTTAATGGATCTATTCACAGCTCGGTTTGAAATAAACACCAGGATTCACCAAGAGAATGAAACGGCCAGCTACTATACAGAATACTACACCAGAAGCAGGCACACTCATGAACGATAAAGTAATGGCGTGGTTTAAAAAGCACAGGTGTCACTCCCTAAATTACACATGTACTAAATAGCGGATTCATCGAAGTCATTAAGCAGGTTAAAGCATTGAAGCGCTGGTCCTCGTTAAGTTCCTAATTTGTTCAGCCTGCTCAACATCTCTCGCGGCTTCATTTCTCGCATTAACGGAACGTTAAGGGTCTGAGGGTCCGACGAAACACGGGCTAAACCGTCCAATTATCAGAGGAAATCGTGCTTTAAATGTTACCACCTTGAAACGTTAACATGAAATCGGGGCTGCGTTGCGAATTAATCTGTAAGGAAAAAAAAAGAAAATATTTAAAAAATAATAAAAGATAAGAAATTGTTTGAACTTACTTTAAAAATCTGCCTTTTAGCTTTTAGCTCCAGACCATGGCGCATTTTTCCCCAACAAATTACAATAATACTTTCGCGGCAAACCGTTCATTTGCATACGTAATATATAATGTTTACTCCAACAGTCAGGGCGCAGGCGGAAAAAGATTAATACCCTACTTTATTTTAAGTGAAAATGCTCATTACCACAGAGACCGCCTAGGGAGACACAGATACTCATCTTTCATTAGAGCATCCACCGCTAAAAGCACTTGGCCCCTTAAGCTTCGCCTCCGAATCCAATGCATCCAGAAATACGATTCTGAATGGGAGCTTTGTGGTCTGGGCTATCTGATACAGTGCTAATGAAATGCACCATGCCCGGCTCTCTCTATATACACACACACACACACACACACACGTCTTCTAATCAACCTCTGTCGACCTTTGACACTGATCCCAATCCCTTCACACCACAATCCCCGGAATTCTCAGGCCCGGGATCACACCGGCGCATACCCGGCTCTGTAAAGCCGAATCGATGTAATTGGATGCCGTCAGTATTCTAGCGAGCGGGTCATTCCAGTCTCGAGGGATCAAGTGGTGCTCAGAGGCTTCTTAGGCCTACTGTACGGCCCCGAGCGCGCATCAGCATTCAGAGCGAGCGTCTGTAATGAATGTTGACTTGTATAAACGGCGAGTTAATAACGGCGCGTGACTCCATGTAACCTCGCGCGTCCTGTTTCGCTGAAGTGTAACAAGTCATCTCGAGAGGAGACATCTGGCTGCACTTTAATTAGTAATAAATATCAGCCGGCTAAATAAACAAACGCTCCCAGACGAGCGCCGGTGACGCTTTCCGAACCAGGGGACCTTTTAAGAGGTCTTCATAAAGTAGGTGCGGAAGTCTAGAGAAAGTGGTTTACAGGGGATGGGGGAGGGGGTGTGTACGAGGGTTTACTGGAAAGAACATGCAGTGATTGTAATTGTGGAGGAATTTCATGGAGGTGTGGAACTGGACGTACCCATGTAAGTCACCTGATCTCGGAATTGTACACCGTGCTGCTGTGATGATACACTTCGCGGTGGGATTGACCTCCATGAAGTGCATACTAATAAACACTAGGGGGCAGTGAGAACACAAGTCCAGACCTTTTATCCTCAGAACCTAGGGAGCATTTAGCGGTAAGGTGCCTTCAGTGGTTTAAGGGCACTTCGGTCGAGTCTTGTCGGTTACGGGGCTCGAACCTGGAATCTTCTGGTCTCAAGCCTGGTTCTTTTACTCTAACCAGCTTGTGCACTGTGTGGGACCTACTGGCAAAATAGCTATGATGATGACCAGGTATGATGATGATGATGATGATGGGACTTCCCAAGACTTTTAAAAGTGTTCTTGCACCGAGATCCTTCTGTGCATCTTTTATAGGATCGGACCAGACGATCCAGCCTTCGCCACCCCACACCCCCACCCCCTTCCTCACTGAGCCTCGGGTGTCTCTGCCATGTCTCTGGTTGACCGGTTGTCCTTCCTTGGACCGCTTAACTGTAGTTTAGGACTAACCACAGTGTACCATGATGAACATTTTGGTCCTCTGATCCGCCTATTTTTCCTGCTTCCAACACATCAACTTCAATTTGCTACCCCACCGTTTAAGCATCGTAATGAGATGATCGGTGTTATTCACGTCACCTGTCAGTGGTTTGGCGGTGTATAATAGAGCGGACCAGGACTAAATATGGAATAATTCGACACCCATGTGTAACGGATTGAAGTCTGTGCTTCAGTGAAGGCAGCAGAATTCCAGTATATCCGCACACATCCGGCGAGCGGACGGAAGGTAAAGTGGGGTGGTTTCTTCATGACTAAATGCTTTACCAATATCAGTAATTGTCTGTACTGCCTGGAGGTTATACACACATTGACGTATATCCCGACCAACTGTAATGTGCTCCTCGTTCTGATGGATTTGTGTAATTTGCAATCCACAGGGGACATCATGTCGCTTTATGCGCGACTCCCATGGCAAGGGAGTCGAGGAAAATCTTCCGCTTTGTTTCTCGCCGGATATCAAAGGACGGAAACATTAAAAATAAAGAGCACCATCTGCTTGTGTTCAGTCGCACTGGCACGACGACGCACGTCGTCGGAAGCAGAAAAAGCTGCTTTTATTTCCAGTGCTTGTTATCAGCACGAGAACGAGAAGTAAGCATCTCAAAACAGGTTTTTAGTACGTGACGGTTTCTGAGTGCTGACACAAATTTCAAGCGGCGCCCGAACACGAGCTGATTAATTATCAGATCGTACTTTTGGACGTCGATGACTCCAAGTGAAAGGTCGCAGCAGATCCACCACTCGTCCGTCCATCCTCCTTATTTCCAGGTACCAACCCTTGGAACATCTGCCTCGACTTTGAGCCGCTCGAAGATTTCTAACGTTCCCCGACTGAGAGTGTTGAGGCGTTCGACCATGCTGCGCAACCGACAGCTCTGTCTAGAACAGACGTCAAGGCAAGCAGCTGTTTTTGTCCGGGGGAAAAAAAAGAAAGAAAAAAAACGTCTACCCTGTCAAAGAGTAAGAAAAGTGCGTTATATAGAGCCGACATTTAAAATCAAAGTTTTTCAGCCCTTTTTTTTTTTTTCTTTTTAAGAGTGCGAGAGTATCAAGGTCGGTCTGGTCGATTTCGGCTCTAAGCGTCCATTCGGGGTGAAAAAAAATACCTGCAGATCAATCAATGTGTTTATAGTCTTTAGGCTGGAAAGCTGATAGATATAGTATAGAGTGTGTCCACAGAAAACCTGATTACAGACGGACGAACCTGTGCGAAATACAAGGGGCGAGTCAGACAGGGGCAGCCGTGGCCTAGTGTATAGGGAACCGGTCTCATGACCGGAAGGTCGCGGGTTCGATCCCCACCCAGGGCAAGACACGACTGAGGTGCCCTTGA
>JAOVVF010000002.1:678916-706235 GCA_028565595.1 Duopalatinus emarginatus | reverse complement strand
TATTCCTAATAAATTGATCACTGACAGTTGGCAGCTTAAACCTCTACTGACACCGCGATCAAACTTCCGCCACAAGGACGCGATGTACTTATATGCTATATGCATGATTAGCCATCAGATCCTGTCTGAGACAGGCTTGTCCATACACGATGCTTTCCTGCATGAAGTCTTTCATTGCTCAGCTCGACGCCTCTCTCACACAAACTTCTGTAATTCCTCAGTGCACTATCGCGCCGATCAGCCGTGCTGACATGTAAGGTAAATAATTTTTCGTTTTTAAGAATCTTATCAGATCCAGCTGTCATTCTAAATAGTAAGCACAAGAGTCACTCTTTGTTTCAATATGTGTAGCTTGAAAATCACGCTAACCATCTATGGTAAGTATGTAAACAAAACGGTTTCCCCCGAAATTCCATAGATGTGTTGGATTTCGGATGTTGTTATCTAAGCTAGAAATAGATAAAATATACAGATTTCATCTATGTGAGGATTTTTTTTCAGCCAGGTACTATAGTTATTATTAGTCGACGCCTCTGTTAACGTTACCTGAAACACTTATCAAGCTCTAGAAAGTGACTGGTTGCTTGCATGAACATACACGTTCTTAATAAACAGGTTGCTGGATGTATAATATAGTCGTATAAACTAATATGGCGTCAAAATAGGATCAAAGGTTTTGCGCACCAAAAAACAAAATCCGTGCAGATTTTAGTTTTTGGTGCACAAAACTTTAGATCCGGTTACGGATTTTGCTTTTTGGTGCGCGGGTTTCCTTTTTTGCTGCGCTAGTTTCCTTTTTTTGCTGCGCGGATTTCCCTTTTTGTTGCGTGGGTTTCCTTTTTTGTTGCGTGGGTTTCCTTTTTTGCTGCGCGGATTTCCCTTTTTGTTGCGTGGGTTTCCCTTTTTGCTTCGCGGGTTTCCTTTTTTGCTGCGTGGACTTCCCTTTTTGCTGCGCGAGTTTCTTTTTTTGCTGTGCGGGTTTCCTTTTTTGCTGCGCAGATGTCCCTTTTTGCTGCGCAGGTTTCCTTTTTTGCTGCGCGGATTTCCCTTTTTGCTGCACAAGTTTCCTTTTTTGCTGCGCGGATTTCCTTTTTTGCTGCGCAAAACTTTTGGACCTATTTTTACGCTTGGGCGGAATCTAGACAGTTATTAGCTGTTGACGTTAAGCCCCGCCCACCCAGGCCTTCTACACTCTCCCGCTTCATCAGCGAGAGCTTTGAAAATGGCTGACCGGCAAACAGGTAAACTGTGTGTAAAATCTGTAAAAAACTAAAATCTGTAACCCATAAATGAGATTTTGTAATTGAGAATGCGCAGATTTTGTTTTTTGGTGCGCAAAACTTCTGATCCTATTTTGACGCCATACACTAAAGTGTCAGAACAAATAAACAAAATGGCAAAAATCCGTAAGCTGGTGGTGGCTCCATAGGGTTTGGTGGTATGTCTACAAAAACAGACAGGTGAACGGATCTGGGATGCCGTGCCATGCGCTGTGGAATTCTACATTTAAGAATTCAACAGAATTGTGGAGCGTTCTGCAGGAAGTATGATGTTCATTACATAGAAAATATTTCTGTTAGCTTGTCTAGTCAATGCTCAGTGAGGGACCTACCAAACGTTGGACTGGCGTACCAGTTTATCTGGCATTTTAGTGTATTCAATAAGCAGTACTGCAATGGATCCAAAGTTTGTCATGGTGCCTTGGAGATACCTAGGAAATTATTATAGGACAACTGGGAAGTTTATCTCGCAAGGAAATATAGCTAACAGTAGCCTCCATATAATCTCCAGCTGATTAACCCCCTAAGGAATGTTTATTACTCATGACAAACCACTAGGCTTTGGGTTGTGTATGAGATAAATATCAGGTAAATACACATTTGGGAAGTTTGTGCCAATTTCCATGGAATCAACAGAGGGAGCAAGTATTACAAAAAAACACAGTCTTTGATCAGCTTTTATGAAATACTGTTTATTGTAACTTTTCCTCTTTGGTTACATTCATGTTTTGCACAGAAGGCAGAAATCTGGTCCCAAATACGGCAACAGCAAGAGGACAATCACATGCCTGTGGAAAAAACAGGATACATTCCTACTGTTACCCTCATAGACACTCATAGATATGATTTTGAAATTTCGGGTAAATGATTTAAAACCGATCTTCAGCTTTAGTCCAGTAAATTTTTGGTGATGGAACTGGAAAAGCCAGCAAAAAAAAAAGAAAAGAAAAAGAAAAAAACTGTAGTGAGACAAAAAAAAACAAAAAAACAACAACAACTGAGTATTTCAATATTACACAATATTACAGCTCTTACAGCTCCTGTCTTGTGATTCTGTGGACTTAATGCTGTTGACAGAAGTCAAACAAACCTGACCCACAGTTTCACAACAATGCTTCATACATTGTAATAATCATATATCATATATCATACAGTCACACAGTCTTAAACACAAACCTGACAGTTTTTTCACAGCTCAGTGCAAATGCAATCTCAGTACTGCATGAAATGAGGTACATCTGTACATCTTGAACCCATAGATCAGCTTCCTGAAATACACAACGACATGTTCAGCAACGTCACGTGCGCGAAATGAACACGGAGACATCGAAGACGTCGGCGCTTAAATTAATAACATATAACAAATTCACGATTTAGAACAACAGCTTAATGGCAGAACACGTGACACTTGAGCGCCAGTGCGATTAAAGCTCAACAGGCGCTTCGTGTCATAGTGACAGAAGAATGGTCCGTCTCTGTGGTCCGGCTTTATTGATCTTCCCGTCGAAGTCAACGACTCGCATGACTCGCTTCGGAAAAAACAAGATTCCCCATTAAGCACCATAAAGGAGCTGACGTGGGGGGACGAGCGTACACGCGTCGCCTTTACGGAACAAACATCGTCCGTCCTAGATGTTTTTTCTAGCACTAACATCCCATAATTTCATATCTCAAGTATCTCATACGCGAGATACGGAACTTCTCCTGCACCTAGAACATACTTCATGTTGTCGGTCATGTTGTTAGGCAGATTCAGTCTTTACTCTTAGAAAAACATTTACTTTAGTGGTTTCAAGGAACACAACAACAACAACAACAACAACAAACATCTCCAGGCCTTCAGTCTCTAGGGAGTTTGTATCTCTCTTCTTGCCAATCAAAATGGCTTCTCTTTTGGGAACTCGGTATTAGCCTAGAAAAAAAAACAAACACATCCCAAACTCCAGTGCTGAGAATCCTATGTTACTGTTACAGGGTTTGGGAAGAACTTTATATTTTTTTCTTCAGTTCCGTGTAAAATCCTTCGTCATATCATCTTAGGGGATTTGTTCAGATGCGCGATCTCGGTGGAGACGGTGACATTTTGGCACTGATCGATCTGCCCTTCCGAGTTCTTGGCAAGCGAGCTTCTGTAGATTGAGTTCCTGTTTCCGGCTTTGCACAGCGCCCCTAGAAGGAAACGTAGCCTAGAGGGGCTGAGGATGATAAACACCCAAGGGTCGATGATGGAGTTGATGGAGATGAAGCGCAGCGCGATAAGGTCAGTGTTGCTCTCGTTGCGGTTCCGCATGGAGTTGATGTACACTCGGATCTGATGAGAGAGGAAGGCGAGATGACGTTAAGGACGAGTACAACAACAAACCCTAATGCAAATACAGGGCAAAGGAGTGACTTTCACAATCTTAAGCGCATCAACAGCATCTGTGTACAACTTTAATGCGGACATATCATTAAAAAAAAACAGCGTTTTCAGTCCTTGTGTAAATTCATTGGTGAATCTGGACAGCCTACCAACCCATAAATTGTAAAATAAGACAACCTAGTCAGTTTTGTATAGGCTGCCTCGATAAGAAAACACAGGATTTAACAAGATTTAGATTTTGAACACTTTGTGACATCACAAGTGGCCTCGTTAGAATAATACCACGCTCCATCTACATATCTCTACCTACTGTGCAAGAATCTCCACCCATACCCCACTTGAGAATTAAATTTGTGAAGGGGCACCTTGGCTAGTCAAATTTAAGGAAAGTGTCATGTTGTTAGGTGAACAGACTAATCACTACACACATCACTACACTGGCTCTCAGTCTTAAAGAACGAGACAGCATAAACTTTATTTTTGATGATAACGTCCTAGCTACAGTTGCCAAAAACTGTCTGTCTGTTTTTAGAACCTGGGACAGAACAACATGGGTTACGACAGGAATAAAACAAAGATTCCCATCAGCCAAAGTGGAATCTATGCAATATGCATACAAGGCACACTCCGCGGCAGAGGCGCTAGCAATGGGGCGCTGGCATGGTGCACAACTGCTAATTTCTCACAGAAACAATGCAAACAAAGAAAACAAACTTGCACCAGAATTACTAAACACATCACACATGTATATATTGATGTTCATATCCTCTAAATAAAATGGTCCGACTCGTGGGAACTCGTGATCGTTAGTACAGCGTCGACACCGTCAGACCTGCACCAGAATTACTAAACACATCACATGTACTTCAGTATAAAGCTTTGGTAGTAATTTGGGTAGTGTTTATATCTTAAGGCAATGTTTATACGGTTGGGGAAACCTGGTATGAAGCTGTGAGCACTTGTAAATGTTTGTTCCTAGCATCAGTTGGCACAATGACACACAGGAAAGCCTGACCACAGCAACAGCTTCGTTCAACATATCTCTCATTCTGTTCTCTCAGAGGGTGTGTCAACAAAACAAAATCTGTCTGTCTGTCTGTCTATACTTTTACAGGTTTTTTCAGTTGCTTTGGACAGGTTTTCTCATACTACCACAAGTCAGTTTCTTGCAACAAAATGCCATTTCTTGTCTTCTCTTTTTATTCATTGTCAAATGTTTTTTTTTTTTTGTTTTAAGGACCTCAGCAACAAATCCTTCTCTGGAGCTTTTGTGGGATCCAACCAGATGGGCTAGCCTTCAACCCCTACGTGTCTCAAAACGATCCCAGGGCGTCCATGACCCTGTTACCAGTTCACTGGTTTGGACTTACTTGTACCACGTTTGGCAGGTTCTAACAACTGCATACTGTAAACACCCCAAAAGGGGAGTTGCTCTGACCCAGTCGTCTTCCATCACAACATCCAACACATCAACTTAGAGTACTAACTTGCTAACTGGTTACTTGCTGTGTAATATATCCCAACCTATGACACATGCCACTGCAATATGATAATCAATTTATTAACTTCACCTGTTAGAAGTTTTGCTGTATTGATGTTCTGGCTGATTGTTATTATTATTAGATTATATAAAGCAGACGGCTAGTTAAGCATCACTGGATGTCCTGTTATGAGTGTAGCAAGCAGTATGTAGTATATATTTGTAGTATATTTTAATGTTGTTGACATGATTACATGTTTTGACTGGTATGTCTCTAGGCTATGACGGCAGTGATGTTGAATAAAGGACAGACGATGATCGAAAGGTTTTAAATTAATTGCTTCATTTTGTTACTTATACAAATGTCTCTGTCAAAGAAAAACGGTAAGAAACCTGTAACTGAACATTTTAAAGAATCCTTTAAGGCTTCAGTGCTTCATCAAAAAAACCCCACTATACCGCTTTGTTCACTGTTCAGTTTCAGGAACAAGCCTGTGGTTGACTGCTCTGAAGGTGCACTCACTATGTGGTGCTTTTCTCTCCTTGCACCTGCTATCTGCACTTTGCAGTGTGTTGGTATTTTAAGAAACCACGCATGATCTTTATAGATATTGATGTCCTATAACTGTAAAATCTCCCTCAGAAGTCACACTCTACAAATTATAGCAGACATTTCTACACCACAGAAGACTTGCTGTTTTGGAGATGTTCAGACCTAGACTAGTTATCACTTTAATACAGTAACTTTATACAAGTTGAACTTGATGTGTTGGGAGCAGGAAAAATGGGCAAGCCTAGGGTCCTACCAAATTGTGACGTCTAGACGACTGGGTCAGAGCATCTCCAAAACAGCAGGTCTTGTGGGGTTTCCCGAAATACGGTGGTTTATACCAAAAGTGGTCCAAGGAAGAAGAACTGGTGAACCAATGACAAGGTCATGGGCGCTCAGAACACATTAAGGCCTATCAGTTCATCTACATCTAATCTAATCTTATAAAAAGATCGACAGAACGTCTTGGTGCCGGATACCACTTCACACCTTCAGAGGTCTTGTTGTGTCCATGTCTCATTGAGTCAAAGCGGTTTTGGCAGGGGGAGTTACGGCTGATTGATGTGTGCATGCACAGTCACAGACACAGACAATAAAGTTTTTACTTCTATCAATAGTTGGCATTTATTTTTACAAGTTTCCACGGGGTATGGTTGGTGTATTATTGCACGTTATTTTCGTGACGTTTTCATCTTTGTTTTTGTTAATTTTGACAGCTTTTTGGTACTTGGCAGGACTGAAACCACTGTGTGTGGCTAACTATTTATCTTTTTATCCACATGAGCTTGTTGCTTCCGTTTTGGTTTTTTTTTAGATTCAGCCAAGTGAATCTACTTCACGGTTAACTTTTGGCTTTTGTGTTAATGCCACTGACCTACTGCATTACACTGCTGTAAAGTAATTGTTTTCTTTTTCTTTTCGGTTGGTCAATTATATGATTGTTAGGGCTGTTGTGCCAGTATTTGCATACAGACCTGTGATGTTTAAACCTTTACACCAGTGCATCTTCGTAGTGCAGTGGGTGGGAATACCATTTCTGTCAGTTTGAGTGACTTATTGCTTATCTGCTTTGTTTTGATGGAGTTGGAGTTAAGCGTGTATAAACAGCAGTACCGCTTACAGATGATTTTTTTTTTTTTTTCGTTGCCCATGTTTTATTTATGTTGATGATTTCTATCAGTTTATTTATGAAGCAGACTGCTGAACAGGTCGCACAATATTGTTGTCCACACAGCTGCGCCTTTATATATATATATATATACACGCTGTATAATGTATTCTGTTTGTATTTCGTGTTTTGTCTGCGTTAAGTGTATTTTGTCTGTATTGTTTTTACTGTTCATATTGTCTGTATTTTGTCTTTATTTCGCTTTTTGTCTATACCATCTATAATTCCTGTAATTTATCTGTATTGTCTGTATATCTGGCACAGTATTTTGTCTGTATATTTCATTACCTGTATTTCTAGACAGACGCCAACAACCGAGATCAAATCCCTCGTGTGTGTCAGCATATACTTGGCCAATAAATCTGATACTGCTTGTAATAATTGCGTAACTTTTGCCATGGTGTAACATAGTCGTGCTGCTGCACATCTTCATATCTAATCGCTGTTGCTAAAAATATTGTTTATTATCTCAATGAGAATTTCCTATTTAATAAAAAAGAAAAAAAAAATCGGGTCCATGTGTATGAATTGTGTTACATTAACTCGGTTTGTGTTTTTATACATCCAGCACAATTTGAATCAGCTCAGACTGTGCTCATACTTCAGCTCAGGCTCGAACCTGGGTTTAATCAATCCGGTTAAATGAAACGTTTGGAGGTTTCTCCCTTATAGGAAATTATACCGTAACTCGATCACAATAACACTAGGCTTAATGATCACACTTACTCTAACTTGAGTCGAATAAATTCAGTATAGGCAATGAAATCATATTTGGATAAAAAAAACTATACATGCATGAAACTGTATGTAATATGTTCTCTTAAATCTGGCCTATGTTTTTCTGTTCCAACACATCGACGTGAACTTGGTCTGTGTTTGGTTGGGGTTTTTTTTGTCTGTTAGAGCAATATAAAAATAATAATAACAACCATAACAACAGGGACAGAACACGGTTGAGAATCTGATGTAGACCATCATACCGCACCAAAGGCAAACATCCTGCTACCATTCCTGGTTTGTCCCAGTCAAACAGCCATAAAGAGATGTCCAAAGTTACAGCAGGTCACAGACGGCTGTTTATTAAGATGGCTCTTAAGTCAACTCGTCATGTAAGTGTTGTCTTTGCTCTAACACACCCATGTCGACTGTCGAGGAATCGGACGAGTTGGAGCATGACCAGGGTTATGAAACGTAACCTAAACTACGCTTTCTGCCTAATAATCTGCAAAAAAGCAAACAAAATAATAATACCAAAAAATTGAATAATTAATTAAAAAATGTATTTACAAAAAATAAAATGTATAAATAATTTCAGTAGACTTACAAAATGTATTTAAAAATACATTCATGCATTTATAATTATTTTATTTATTTTCCTGCACAAATTATCACCACTAAATCTGCTACTTTTAAAGACGCCCAGTTTAAACTTTCAATCTGTTGCATCTTAAAAAATACAGAGAATTGATACATCACCATATCACTATAATTTCGTCACATTACCCAGTACTACAGAAGATGTTCTGAAAACGACTTTTCTAATTTTATATGCGCTTTAATTAACGTCTATACTCGGTCACGTGGACACAGTATGGCAACGTTTACGAGGCTTAGTCATCAATTAGCCGATTAGTATCAAATCATTTAATTTACTGTAAGTCACGAGGCAGCGGAAGATTGCTGCGGGTCGAGGTTTGCGAGCAGAGCGTTTACAGGAAGTAACGCACACACAGAACGGATGATGTCTGAGCAATGAAGCATGGATGTAAAAAGTCTAAATTTACTCTGTCAAAGACCAAAGTTCACCTTGATCTCAGATCTTGTAGCTGTATTGTGGCCATCTAAAAGGAAAAAAAAACCAAATACAATATTTCCAGACACACATCCTATATGTGAGTCTTCTGCAGCCCTGGAAGTCTGCGTATCTCTGTGATCGCTGGCAGTTTGCCACAAAGTAAACATCACCCGAGTCGGATATAGCAGCAGTGCTTCTGCTTTCTGTTGTTTTTTTTGTTTTTGTTTTTCAAGGCCAACAAAGGCGCTCTGACTCAGTCAAACCAGCCACGAGTTACATGATGATTTCAAATCCCCTGCAGGGCTGTTTGGTCATTTACGTTACTTCATCTTGGGAGTGACAATTCAGTTACTCAGTTCCACCAGTGTAAAAGGTCCACAGGCAAGTTTGTGATTCATTATGAGTATATTTGCCCTTTAAAATATATAAATGCCACGTGAAAAGGACTGCATATTCTAAACACATTAAAAATGGGATCGCAATTTTTTTCACCCTGTATACCCTCTATGCCTGCTGCAGCAGATGGAATTTAAAAGTATATTAAAAAGTTTATATAAATATATATTTTGTTTAATTAAAATAACTGTACATAATAATGCAACTGCAAAGGCAGTACAACAAAGTAACTAAATACTGTCAGTATTTAAAAAAGTTTTTTTTTCTATATAAAAAATTATAAATAAAAACATACAGTACACAATACTTGAAGCCATTTATAATTGATGAATCTGTAATATATCATAATACAAGCTTGCTAACAGATTTCCCCCAAATTTGTATTTATTTGTTAGAATTAATATTTAATTTGAATGTTAAATAATAATCTAATTATAATTATATAATATAAGGATAAAAATAAATAATGTATAATGATTTTAAGAAATGTCAGCAATATATACAATTACAAAATACATTTTAAAATTTTAAAGGTTAACAACATAAAGCCAGTTGAAATAAACATAAAACCAGCTAAAATAATTATTAATTACTTCTATAAATAAAACTACAGTAAATAATTAATAAAAAGCTCCAAAAAAATGTATTGTGACATAATTATCATGATATCAATATTAACTGTGTAACATTAATGAACACGAGTAAGTAATGTGTGCCAAAAACTATGTTAAAGCAGCACTAATGATGATCTACATAATCTACATAAACCTATATAATTAATAATCAGCTGAAATATCTGTGAGCTAAAGGCAAATAAACTGTATTAACGTCTCGCATTAGATATCAGTTCTGATACCTACACAGCGTTTCTCTAATCTGGTTGAGAATCTGTTGAGCTGCCGGTGAGGTTCATTTGAACATGTTATTGTTTTGCCAAGGATTCCTACAATCTCAGTGTAATCATAAAGACCAGAATAAAAATGTATTATTTAGCTGAAGGAGTCTCCAGTGCAACTGTGATTAAACTTACGCTCATTAACGTTAAAACTGTCGACCTAGACAGCCACCAAAACAGCACTGACTGATTGCGGCATGGACTGCCAAAGACATTGAAGGTGTTGCTCTGGTGTCTGGAAAAACACGTTACCGACAGATCCATCAGTGGATTTTCAGTAGGATCGGACCACACGGCTTAGCTCTGACCCAGTCTTCTAGACATCACAATCTGTTCCTTACCTTGCTTCCAACACAAGAACTGACTGTTCACTTCCTGCCTAATTTATGCCAAAATAATTTTTCTTTTCTCAGAAATTCCCTGCCTTTATTATCATCTACTGCTTTCCGACACCGTTTAGATTTTTCAGACTTTTCCCCACCCTTTTTATTTCACCGGAAAGCAATTTTCCTTTCACTGCTATTCAGTCTTTTTAGCCTGAGGAGTACCAAAGACATATTTGCGGTAATCCTATAATGATGGATGCTTTGGCAGTCATTAAAATAAAACACACACTCAAATCAGTACTGATTTGACTCTGAAAACAATGAACTGAAAATAGTAAAATGCTAAAATTGTAAAATCTGGCTGTCAGCTGAACCAAAAGTTTGATATAAAGGCCCTGTAATGTATTCTTGGATGCAAGAGTATAATTAATTATTTTAATTAATAAAAAAGTAATAAAAAAATAATTAATTGTGACCACTTAAAATAATAATAATAATAATCATCATAATAATAATAATATGGTTAATTAATGATATTAACTAACTAATTATCATTAAATAATAATGATAATAATAATAATAATAATAATAATAATAATAATAATAATAATAATAAAACAGCTAAAATCATTAAATCCCTGAATGTCCTTACTGTACTAGTGTGAATAATCAACTACAGTTTTTAGTTTTCTTTTTTTAACAATCTGAACATACTAAGACTCATGTCTTGGACCTAATGAAAAAATTCCGACTCCTTTTAATTCCACCAGTTAAACTAATTTACGGAGTCAAACAAATCCTTTTTTTCCGAAACCCAGAGTAAACACAAGCTTTAACATTCAAATAAGACTTTAACAACGTACAAGAAAAGCAGACAGCTTTGGCCCAAAGGCATACAGGTACTATTAACTCTCTATAACTTTAATAAAAGTAATATAAACAGCATGTTAAAGTAGTGGTAACATTTCACCTACCAATTAGCATCAGTAATTTACATTTATTGCTTTATTTAGTAAAGCTAACGTTTACTGGTAACGCTTTACTCATGTGTATGACGGTAGATAACGGTGCATTGGAAATTGTGGAGCGTTGTTAAGAAAACAATGTATCAGTGAGCAACAATTCTTCTCCACGCAGCAGCTTAGCTTTCGGTCAGGAAGGATCTCGCTCCATTTAGAAACTCTCAGGAAATATTTCCAGGATGACCCACCAGACGGATTGGTATTCATTATTTCCGCCCATGACAGGTTTATTAGCTTCTTTTGTTGATGATTGGTTTGACCCAAGAGTATTACCAGTAATAAGAAATGACATTTACGAGGTTGTAAGCTCTTACTTGTAAGCCGTCGAGCTGTAATCAGTTAGGACTTGCTGGCTGTATGAAATGTTTTCATTTGAACCAAAGCAATTCCACAGGATCATGACGAAACACATCACGAGCGCATGTTTGGTGCATGGTAAACACTAATGATTTCTTTTAAAATCCCCTTTAGTGTTTTGTTTTCGGTCACTTCCGGAAACAGTTATCCCTGCCTACGCTCTCCTGTAGTTGGATCAGTTTTCACCTACGTTTTTTTTTTCTAAAAATCTCAAATGCTCCAGCTTCCTGTAATAAAAGCAAATTAACCAGAACAGCAGAAATATCACCCGCGTGGATGAGCAGCCGTGGCCTAGTGGTTAGGGATCCGGTCTCAGGTTCAGTCCCTGCACAAGGCTAGACACAACTAAAGCGCAACTTTAGTTTAATCTTCCCCAACTGCTCGCCAGGTGCCATGATTTGGGGCTGGCTCTGCTCTGGGCGAGCGTGTTCACTGCCCACTAGTGTTCACTGGTGTGTGTGTGTTTCACTGCATGGAGGCGGTAAATGCAGAGGTCACATTCCTGTGTGCAAGCACAGTAGGCAAATCTTTTACTTTCACTTTCACTTTCACTACCAGCCGCACCATCATGCTGCCCTGCTGCTCAATTAAGACAACTCAAACAAGTAATGACAACAATACGAATCAAATACAATTCGTGGTCGGGTTTACATAAGCTGGCGTTTGTTTTAAGATCTAAGATAACTGAGATAACTCTAGTTATCTCATTACACTGGTTCTTGCCAAGTGATAGATTTGGCAGTAAATTCTCAAAGTTGATGTGTTGCCAGCAGGACAAATGGGCAAGCATAAGGTTTTGAGCAATTTTGACAAATTGTGATGCGTGTACATGGTTCAGATCTCTGGTATATAGGAAACAGTGGTAGACAACAGGTGAACCAGAGACAGGGACTATGTCCGAAATGGTATACTTATACAGATTCGATCCAGTGTACACTGCTCAATTGTTAAAGCAGCAGGATCTGTTGCTACTCACAGTGCTACTCATGTACTATGTCTGCCATTTCACCAGCGTCACGTTGATCATTTAAATCAGACAATACGTGTTTGTCATTGTCTGTAAAGCCAGTGTAAAGCAGTGTTTTTGGGGCTGACACCAATCGCTGATCACTTTTCAGCCCAATCAGCCTATAGGTTGTACCAATTAAGAGTGGGACCGGATGCCACTTTTAACTACCGGCATCAAAATATAAAACACAGCCTAAACTGGTTTATTACAATTTACAATGAACTCAAGTGACTTCTGCGACAGCAGCAAAAAAGCAGGCCTTATTGTGGAGTCACATATGGTAAAAAAAAAAAATCCAGTCCAGCACATCCAAATACATTATGGAGTTTCTTCAGCCAGGCGCAAGCCCCTCCATTTTAACTCCCTTGTCAAAAGTTAACAGGTCTGTATTTCCATTATCTACAAATTGTCTGGACGTTTAACTGATAGGGTTCTTGCATGGCTTAACGAGATGAAAATACAGAAATGGGGTTCTCACAGGGCTGCTGCGTTCCTTACCTCACAACATATATGTCATCTGTTTCACACCATTGATAAACTTACAGAAAAAGATACAAAGTTACAAGTCCCCACAGTTAATGTTACAGAAATTGGACAATCACTGATTGCATATTTGGGTTGAAAATCGACTGATATTAATACATATCTGATCGATCCTTCCATTTCTAAACACAACCCGTTTACAGGAGCTAGCTAACAACTTTATAATGAAAAGCTACGGCATGTAAACCTATATTTAGTAACAAATTTCCCCAGATACATGAAAATAATTCACTATTTGATTTTGAAAGCTACACTTGTCAATGCTAGCTTGCTAGTTAGGTTTAAATATTAGAGCCTTATAACAAGAAACATGTTTGTTGTGTAGCCTATCCTCTTGAATTGTCACAATGGCAATCCGATTAGACAGAGCGGGCGGCCACCACTGGGTTTGGGACAGCAACAATGTGTTACGCTGCACACAGGGACTGTTTTGTCACCTACTTTAAATAAGCTGTGTATGTATCACTTGTGAGTTATTTCAGTTAGTTCAATTGAAGGGCTTCTAAGCTCTGGTAGGTTACTGTTAATAAACAGCTATGTTGTTTAAACCTATGTGTTGTGTCTGAGAATGTGTGTCTGCGTGCCGCTGATGTCAGATCTGTTGTTGATGGGGAAAAAAAAATTGGCGTACAAATTTTACACCCAGAACCTTGACACAAATTTTTAAGTTACCTGAACATTGTTTTGCCAACTAACATTGATATGTTGTGTAACTGTTAACTTCAACAAAATTATGTATGTTTTGTAAACTCAAACAATTAAGTTCAACAGACTTATGTCCCTGAAAGTTCAAGTTACTTAAATTTTTGCTTGTAATAGTTTGCCCCTTTTTTTAAAAGGTGCGTGGAATTATTTATTTATTTTTCAGACTGTACAGGGTAATTCTGTTCTTAAACGCAGTGTATTAGTAGGTAGCACCTGTTCCCCTCTGGTTGTGGTTAAGAGCAAATCCAGCTCATAAAAGCTTGCTAATTAAATCATGAAGTAGACCAGGTGTTCTGGGAGCAAAAAAAAAAACATGAAACCGCAAAGTCCACACACACGCACATGCTTTAAAGGATTATCCAGTGGGCCTGAGGCAGTTTCATGGCGCATACTATCCTGAGAGGTGTTTTTTTAGTGCTTCAAATGAACATCACCCTTTAAAGAGGTTTTTTAGGGTCATGCACTCTGACCTTAAAAAAATGCCCTATGGAGATAGTCTGCAATGGATTCATCTGGAACGCATATTGTCCTCTGATTGTGTGTGTGTGTGTGTGTGTGTGTGTGTGTGTGTGTGTGTGTGTGTGTATGTGTGTGTGTGTGTGCACCCAATCCTACTGAAAATAGATATTTTAATACTGTTATAAAGTTCCCATATCAGCTGAAAAGTTAAACTGTAAGAAGATTGTCATCCAGGACGTGGCTCAAAGCAAACTAGTTGAAGAAAATCACTTTTTAGGGCACTGATTGGTCAGTACATTTGAACAGGAACCATCTGTGAGCTTTACCCCTAATACCATGATAAAAGCGCCCACCTGGGGTTTCAACAGCCATGCGACTACTGTGGGCTCAATCTGCTTTTCGTTAGAGCACTAACTTCACTAAGTGTTCTAATATCTGAAAGAATCCCACTGCTAATCAATGTATTTACTGCGATTTTATATTGAAAGTTTTTCATTTATTATAGCGCTAAAAGTTCTCCTACTCTCCTTCTGATACAACCTGATGTTAGTTGACAAAAAGATTAGGAAAGACTTACAATTTGCAATTACGGCAAAGCTGACCATGAAAACAGCAAGCAAAAAGTTCTTTGGAACAGCTTAGCCTATCAAATGCTTCCTAGCAAAAAAAATGTAGCTACAGAAAACACTAGGCGAATGGAAATAACTTTAAACATTTAACAAGTTGAGAAATGCAGCTACAGAAAACGCTAGGTGAATAAACTTATATATAACTTTACGCATCTTAGAATATCAAATGTTAATTCGCTGAGAAATGTAGCTATGGAAAATTCTACTAGGTAAGTCAATAAAACTTATATTTTGACTATCTGTTCTTGACGTACTCGACTTGCGGCTAGCTGTAACTAATAAAGTTAGCTAATAAATGTTTATGTACAGGCAACTGGCTAGCTTGACAAATATTGTGCATAGTAGCATAAATGCACTGGTCGTGACCAAGGTTTACACATATACAGAACTAAATAAATGTTGCTATTGTTCTATTTTTAATTTGGAACCTAAATCTCTGTGATAACGTCTACCGAAAAATGCACTGATGGTTATTTCCCATACTGCAATACCAACTGCCGTTCTGCTTAAACTACAGTTCACCTCTTAACTTAGAGCGAGTTTCATTCCAGAGGTTATCTAAAGGTTATTAGTGTCATGAGAATCTTGCATGTGTGTGTGTGTGTGTGATGGGGCAGGAACTATTCCATTACATGCTCTACTGGGAGGTAGCATTTTTTTGTCCAACATTATGTCATGATACCTTGATGAATCGAACATTTACACACTCACGTACAATTCTGATGAACATTTCACAACATGTCACATGTAACATACTGATGATCGATGAGTAAACAAGTCATTCTTAGTCACATTGCTGTGAGTCAGAGAAGCAATTGAACTTTTTAACCGCAGTGTTAAAAAGGTTAAACGTCTTTCTTTCTGTCTGTTTTCACTTTTTTCCGACAACACAAAAAAACAAAAACTATCAGTCCCTTTTTTTCCCACACGAGGAACCATTTCCTTCAGAGCTACTTTCTGGAACAAGTCATCTTGTCTGGTCTAGTCAGGAATGGCTCAGAGTTTGCACACTCCCTGCATGACATAATCGGAGTACGATCCCGCTGGTTTTTCTTTTAGCTATAGCCCTGTGGCAATGAAAAGAAACAAAAAGGGAAAAAAAAACACACACACACACACACACACACACACACGTATGTATTTATCCAACAACCTTATGAACCAACGGGGTTTAACTCCAATTTGTGAAAATACGACTACCTAAAATTCTTTGTTGAAGAAGTTACTAAGGTCTGCCGGGTGACATTTACAGGTCTAAATGTTAAAATGAACAACGCTAACATGTAACATCTACACTACAACATGCCTTTGAAAGAAGACACCCCAGTCTTCCACTCCACACAGGTTGAGTAGTTGATCAGTCATGACATGTTTAGCATCTGAGGTTTGTTTACTAGGAGCTACAAGGCGTTACGTGAGGAAAGGATACGACTATCCGATTTAAAGATTCACTGCTTCACTGCCTTAAATCCGTTCAAGCACCTTTGTATGAGCGGGGGGCAAGTGCACTGTTTGCCCCCCGCTAATACTTTAAATGAGATTTTGGCTCACTTTAGGCTCATTTCCCAAACACATAATGCATCGTAATTTGAGCTGCGATTTTCCCCTCTCGTTATTGCCACAGATCATTTTGTGATGCAGCTTGCAGCTTTTAAGCAACAATTATAAATATTTCAAAAAAATCAATGAGACTAAGCAGAATCAAATTTTGCTGAAAGCCAGGAACGCAGGAAGGAACAGGGTTAGGCAATATGAGGATCTAATATTGAAACTGTGTTCAATTGTGGCACATAGGGGTGCTGAAAAAATCTATTCTTTAAAGGATCGTGATTTCTAGTCGTGGTGATTCTGAATCGATTCAAAATTAATTTTAAAACGCGTTTTATCCTACATTGAATGACTAAATTCAGTGAGTATAATACATACACTGAACAGAAGAATGTATACAAGTGATTAGTCGGTTGTGATGCGGTGTAGCCCTTGTGAAAACCTTAAACGTTTATTAAACATAAGCGCATTTCACTCAGCAATCTTATTTCTTCACGCATTAAAACGGCATTTTACCTTTGAAATGTTTGTATCATATGATTAACAAATACCTGGAACGTGGTTAGCTAACTTGCATCAATGTTAATTACGGACATTCCAATGATGCCGAACATTTTGTTTATACAATAATAGTGGCGGAACCTTAGATCTGTACATTAACCTCAAATTGTACTTTCAATTGGTTGATTTGTGGGAAATGCAACTGAAAATTTTAACGATGAGGTATGTTAATTATTATATTTAATGTGGTGGGGTCTAGTCATCTTAGTTTCTAGTGGGGTTATTAATCTTAGTTTTTAATTGGTCTTAGGTTTTTGAACATGCACGCTGGCTGTTATGAAGGTATTATATATATAGACTTTTGGGTTAATTAAGCCTTTTATTTGGGTATCAGTTCTTCTAGGCGAGTAGTCAACAATGTAAAATTCTACAGGTTTATACTGTAATTTACAAATGTTGTCAAGTTTTCCCCAAATTCAGGACAGGGAATTCTTATCTGTGAGAATCAGACATGTATGCACAGTTGGTATGCTGACCTTAGGTGTTTCCTCAAACCAGGTCAATACTCTCACTTTTTATTGAAATAAGTTTGAGTTAGTTCAGGCTTTTTTTTTTACTTTTAGTTTGGTTTTCCCACCCGCAACTGGGCTGCATTTTTTTTAAGTTGACTAAACCATCTATGTGCAAGTGTGGGCGTGTGTTCATGGATGTGCTAAAGGAGTCATATGAGTCATATAATGAAACAAGGCATCATGCACTATTCTTGGGATGGTTTCACTCATTTTGCCTATTACGTCCCCTGAGATCAGGGTGCAGCACTGTATAAATACCACAGGGGCAGATGAGGCTTAGGGGAATTTTTACTGTACTGGGCAGTACAGTTTTTGTTTGGACTCCTACCTTTTGAGTCAACATTTGACATTGTAATAATAATAATAATAATAATAATAATACGAGCACCTTATTCATATTTATATTTATAATTTCTATATCAGTTGTGTCCTTTGAAATGTAGGATCTGGGAATGAAAAAAAATAAAAATAAAAAATAAAACCAACCCTGTGATTTAAACTTGTATGTACAAATCTCCAATCCAATATTGTAGAAATCATAATCCAGCACCATTACATTTATATTTAATAACATTAAAGTATTTCTTGTATTTATTCTGAAGTTATAAATGAATGGCCAGTTGGAGCAGTCACTTGGGGTTTAATCCCAAAAAACAAAAACAAGTCAGACTATAAATAACGTTAACTTGGACTGAATGTGTTCGTTAGTGGAAAGTTCAGGAAGTCAAAAAAGTTCCATGGCTCTAATAAACAGGCAAGATATTATTGAATTTAGGTGCCTAATATAAAAATTATTAGATCATGTTCGCAAAAATAGATCTGTTCTGAGTGGAGAAAGAATTGCCTGTGTGCAAAGATTTCCTAGAAGTGGACCCAGTGCTGCTACATGATCTGGAAACTAAAGCACTTGCACTTGCACCCACAATGCACTTTTAGTAAGTCTAAAATGATGTGGCCTAGGGGATGCAGAACGTCCGTAATTCAGTTTGTGGGAACCAGGGAACAAGATCAGTATCTTGGATACTTTTTCTGGTCTGTGGCAAACTTCTTTTTTTTTTTGCAACCAGGCATGTTTAGCTGTACGCTAAATCCAACAGATCAGATCAGCACAGGTTCATTTTATAGACAACCTAAAAATTCAAACATACACCGTGCTGCACAGGTAATCTTTCCAGTCAGTGATCGGATTAAGTCTAGGTTAACTTTTTACAGACCTATTAGTTGTCATCTGGATTGAACCCATTAAATTCAAGTGACCAGTCATAAGTTTGACTACTTCATAATAAATATAAGAGCAATGATGTAGGTGGGTTGGTAGGCTGTCCATCATGGAACCCTGGCTGAACCCATATTGGAGGAACACTGATCTACCCAGAATGCACTTGTAGATTATAGATGGTAAGGTATACCCTGTGGGGGTCGTTCTGTGTAGCCCGTGATTGACACTTACCATTAACGGAAGGCTGCATATGACAAATATAACGGTCATGATGACCAACAGGATGAGATACTCCACTTCCTGTGAGAGGGAAAAGGGTCTTCGTTCCTTACGGCAGCGCGTGATCGAGCTTCCGCGGTTTACCGTGCGCCGTCGGTACATGAGCACCAAGTGATAAGCGACGAAGCAGTTGCACGCGGCCACCGCGAGCACCATGACCAGGATGACAGTTGCGTACACGTTGGCGAACACCCGGTCCGCTTTTTCTTCGGGGTTCATGTCGATGAAGCACCAGGTGCCGGGACAGTACTGCTTGTAGTTGCCGAACCCCGCGAAAGGCATGCAGCAGAAGAGCGCGCACAGCGCGTACATGCACGGGATGGCGACGTAGCCGCAGCGCGTGCTGACGCGCCGCCCGTACAGGTACGGGTAGCCGATGGAGACGTAGCGCTCGAGCGCCATGGCGAGAAGCAGCGAGAGCGTGGCCAGGCTGAAGAACGTCATGGCGAAGCCAAAGTACTGACACGCGCCCCGGTTGTAGGTCATGTCAATCAGCGTGGTGTTGAGCGCGTGCGCGGCTTGCACGAGAGGGCTGACCAAGCACGTGCCCGCCAAATCGGTGACCACAAGTGCGGTCAAGAGCACGTGGAACAAGGTACGCCGTTGATGCTCGTGCTGCTTGCGGCTGCGCTCTTTCCGTCGCCGCACCTCGATCAGCAGGAGCGCCGCCGCGTTGCCCAGGACGCCCGCCGCGAACATCAGCGCGCTGATCACCGGGCTTGCGTTGATCTGCACAGTCTTTGTGTCGTGACAGGTTTCGTTCCCCGCGTGCATAACGTCCATTCACAACCGGGTATATACTTTAAAGCGTAAAACTCCTACAGGACGCCTCCATGGAACCGGTAGACGTTTGAGCTCCTACAAGGACACCGCGTGTAGATTCAGGTTCAAAACAGATCAGTCCCTACTCCACAGAAGTTACAGGAGAAACTTCATTAAACCGGAACGGAAATAAAACGACACCAAAAAAGACAGTATAGTTGATTAAAAATCAGATCACGTGATGGTTTAGCCATGGTTGCGCTTCATTCCAGTGGTGAGGTTGACGTGTGCGCTCTCCTCGTGAATGAGCTCTGTACTGACTTGCGCTCAGTAAATGATTGACCGGGTTGCCAGATATGCCAGAATTTTTGTTTTGGGTGTTTTTTTTGTTACTAATCGCATTCAACCACGCCCCCTATCTCTTTAACTCCGCCTCGAACTACGACTCAAATATTGAGGCAACAACACAACTCAACACGACAGGTGAAATAAATACAACAATAAATAACAAACTGGTGAAGTTTTCCAAGTAATAAAGTTTAGTCAGGTAATGGTTTCTACTCTCCTTATTGTGTTAAATCAGTTTCAACTGTTTTTTTTTACACCAGTGAAACTGAAACCTGTTATGCAGAAATTATTTTAAAAAGAATATCCATGTTATTTAGATTTGTCTTAACATATGATTTCATGTAATATGAATAAAAAAATACATACTCAAATGTATAAGGTTTTTTTTAAATGTTGAAATCAGATATAGAAATTATTTTAAATAAGTAAAAAATTCTCCACACTCAAGTTTTACTAAAACTGTCAGTCGCACAATTTCATGCTGTTTGAACTGGTCAGTTGTGTCAGTTCATTTGTGACTGCTGTCCAAGAAAAAAAACAGCTGCCCTACTTGCAATTTGAAAGAAAGAAAGAAACGCAGCGTGCAATGAAAAAGGTTCAACAGTCAACAGCGCTAGTTCGGTGACATGCTCACTGAAGAGCTGAAGCCTAAAATTCAACAAAGCGCAGAGAACTGCTGTCTAAGATTGTTGTGTTGTTGCATACACGTCTGCACACCGCTGGCTATACCCTCGACACTCTCCAATATTACACTTCATTTTGAGGTGTTATAGTCCTAATCCTGCCCCATCTGTCTATCACATGTTTTTTCCCTTGAAAGAAGCCATAGAATGAAAGGATGAAGATTCACATCTGATGAAGAGGTGAAGACTGTGGTGCATTTGTGGCTTGCAGCTCAGAATAAAACATTTACTAATCTTTAATGCCAAAAAAGTGAAAAAAAAAATCTAATACAAATATTAGTTTTGTACAAATATTAGAAAAAGGGACATAAAAAAGGACATATTTATTTATTTGTTTGTTAATTAATTTAATTATTTAAATTAAAATCTATTTAAAAGATTTTCTGTAGAATAAACCAGAGACATGCTGCACTGAGAATAACAAATAGTCTAGAGAGCAACAAAATCGAATTTGAATTGTATATTGAATTATCAGAATTGTATATTGTATTGTATAATTGTATATATGTATATTGAATTAAAGTCAGTGGTCTTGAGTGATTTGGAAATTTTCCTGAAAGTGTAAAAGTCTGCAGGTAACAAAGATCATTTGGCTAGCCATGAAGTTGAACCCATGTCTACTCATCACACTGACCAGGATAAATCTCTTACTGAATAATGAATGTCTAATAAATTACCCCTGAGAAACTTGTCTGTTCATTTTGCGCCTCCTATAGATGACACACATGAACAACACTCTGCTTTGTGTTGTTAAATGGTAGTACACAAGAAATCCCCACATTTAATGGTGTACTGGAGCAGCAAAATTAACATATTGTAACTAACCAGTGAACATTACCACACTGGGAAAATTAGCAGTCCCTTGAAGAACCTCATAGGTTACTCAAACCACCTAGGGGCTCCTCCAAGAACTCAAATGTCCCTCAATTCTCACACAGGTGCCTGGAAGAACTTTTGGCATTCCTCAGTATAAAATCTGGTTCCTCAAAGAACCTATTAGAATTAAGGTTCCTAGAGGACCTTTATTTAGATATAACTGAGAAGATTCCTCAAAGCACCTTAAGAGGTTTCTCCACAGTTTCAAACATGGATCTTCTATTTTTAACAGTGATAAATCACAGAAATATGCTTATACTTATACTTAAATAGGCAATTATACTTCAGTAACACTATTTGTACAAAAGAATTCCCAGGAAAAGATATACGTGAAAAGTCAGAGAAAGTGCTTCAGTTTGTTTTTTCAGTTCAGTAATCGGTTCTGCCTTGGCAATAAGCTCACTTTTGGCTGGATAACTGCTGGGTGACACTGTAGTAATGATGTTCCGGAGTCATAATCAGCCAACAATTTAATGACCTTGCAGCATTCCACACTGTTAAAAGGAGAAGATCTTTGAGGAACTTTTGAAGGTTCCTCAGTTTAAAACTGTGTAGGAACCTCTTGAGGCGCTTTGAGGAACCTTCTCAGTTCTATCTAAATAAAGATAATCTACACTGTAAAAGTTAGTACCTCCTTAAAGAACCTAATATGTCACTCCAAGAAGCTACAGTAGGGGCTCCTCCAAGAACCCAAATGTTCCTCAATGCTCACAGAGTTACCTGGAAGAACATTTGGGATTCCTCAGTATAAAATTTAGTTTCTCAAAGAACCCATTAGAATTAAGGTTTCTAGAGGATCTTTATTTGGATATAACTGAGAAGGTTCAAACTGAAGAACCTTTTAAATGTTTCTCAAGAATCTTCTCCTTTTAACAGTGATAGAACCTTAATTCTAATGGGTTCTTGTGAGCACTGAGAAACATTTGATTTCTTGGTGGAGCCCCTAGGTTCTTGGAGTAACCCATAATGTTCTTTAAAGAACTACTAATTTTTTTACAGGGAAGGTTGCTAGGCCAAGTGCACACTCCATGATACTACCTGAAAGTGAAAGTGAACCATTCATTGATCACTGTGCTTGTACACACAGCAGAATTTGACTTCCGCATTTAACCCAGCCGTGCAGTGAAGCACACACACACACACAAACAGCAGTTACCACACTTGTCCAGAGCAGTGGGCAACTGCATCTGTGGTGCCCAGGGAGTAGCTGAGGGTTAGGAGCCTTGCTCAAAGGCATGTCAGTTGAGTTTTGATGGTAGGGGGATTAAACCGGTGACCTTCTGGTCTGGTTCCTTAAACACAAACCCCTGGCTGCCCATTTGGACTAGATAGCAGTGAACAACTGTTTATCTTCCACAGAGACGGGTCATATAGGGTGGTGGATATCATTATCTTGGTCTAGATGGACTGTAAGTCAAACTCATACTGTGAAATGTCACTGTGTACCTTTTCCGTGATTACTCTTTCTATTCACTTCTAAGCAGGAAGGTGTTTCTCATGGCATATGGTGAAGGTGAAGAATATAACTATGTTTTCCTATACTATAGTTTTCCAGTCAGAGACTTAGCAGGATGCTGAAGAGAAGGTTGATTGTATTACAAACATTTCTACATTAAAGTCTAACGTTAGTGTCCCTATGTGACTTGAAGGTTTCTAGTTGTCTAGTATGGCTATAGTCAACAGTTACACACATAACTATCAATCCTTATAGAATTATGAAACCTGACACACTATATATTGTGATTCAAGGAATTATATAAAGTATCATTTCAAATTGATTCATTTTGGTTCTGCTCTTGCTACTGTCTATACTTCAATCAAATTAGGGCTCTATTACCATTCCTACAACTTATAACATGCACATCTGATTTCAGTCTTTGAACGTCCCATGACACCTGGCATTTGTTTAGCTGGCATTCCATGGGACCCCTGGTATATCTACAAACGTCTCTGACAGGTGAACGCTATTTGTGCCTTCTTACCAGCGAGTTACACCCAGGCATTTCCTGCATTCATTCTGATGGGTTTGGCCTCTTTCAACAGGACAATGCACCACCACATGTGTCTAGAGACACCAAATTATGGTTAGAAGAACACTCATCTAAGTTTGCGGTTTTGCCATCTACACCTAAGTCACCAGATCTCAATGTTTTCAAAGACATCTGGGATGCTATGCAATGCACTGTGGAACACAGAAATCCTACAATCTCGGGAATACAACAGAATTGTGAACCATTCTGCAGGAAGCATGGTGTCCATTGCCTACTGAATATTTCCATATATAAGGTCTTGGAGTCCTTGCCCTGTGGGGGACTAGTGTATCAGTACACTGATCAGTCAGAACATTAAAACTACAATCCATTGATAGGTGAATTAAAAAGCATGGATTATCTTGTTACAATAACAGGAAAAATACGCAGGTGTAAAGATCTGAGTGACTCTGGGTGAATTTCGATGGCTAGACAACTGGGTCAGAGTATCCTCAAGCAGCAGGTGTTGTAGTATGTTCCTAATATGCAGTGGTTAATACCTACCAAATGTGGTCCAAAAAAGGACCAACCAGTAAACCGGTGACTTGGTAATGGGAGCCCAAGACTCACTGATCCATGTGGGGAACCAAAGCCAACCTGTGTGGTCCACAGTCGTCCAAAATCTACAGAAGGATCTGTTGCTACCAACTTGGTGCCAAATACCACAGGTCTTGGGGAGTCCATAACTGTAAAAGTCAGAGCTGTTTTGTCAGGTGGTGTTAATGTTATGGCTGATCAGTCTATAATATGATCTGACATTTCAGATATTTAACTCATGAATAACTGTCCCTTTGATTATTCATCTTTATAAATAATGATATCAGGATATATTGTTCAGGTTGGCAAAATGTTTTTGTTTCTCATTGGTCACAACTCAGTGGCACCATTTGTTTTCCTCTGACGCCTCCTGAAGATAGATTACAGCAACTGCAGTCGTTTGAATGCAGACCTTGACAACAGAGGATTACGAAGCTATAAACACAAAAGGAGTTTATGAGATGTTAATGAGGGTTTAATAGGCGGGTAAGAGCAGAGATGTTGTGCTGAAGTTCATTGCTGCCTGATGAAAAATGCCATGACCTTTATCAGAAAAGTTGAAAGCCAGAAGCTCCAGGCAATTAAACTGCAGATTGACGAGTCTAAATGACAGAAAGGTCACAGATGTTTAAGGGAAATTTCTGTAATTAAATCCTGGAATCTTCTTTAGTTTGTTCATTTATTTATTTATTTTTTACACAAAGACATTCTGGTATACACTTGTCTGCTTCCAGCTTTGTATTAACAGTTTGATTAAGAAGCACATGTAAGTGTGATGGTCAGATGTCGAGATACCTTTGGCTATATAGTGCATAGGGCATATAGAGCATTTAAAATTCCTTTGTGTTGTGTGTCACTGTTGTTTGATATGCATCTGTACATGTGTCTGGTATACTAGTCTAATACTTGGTAGGTCCCCAACAAGGCATGAACTTCATGACCTTGCGCAAAACCCCAAACTCAGACGTGTGTTCCTCTAATTATAATTCTCCTGTTGGAAAAGGCCAAATCCATCAGAATGAATGTGGGACATGAACTGATGTAACTTGTCAGAAAGCAGGCACAAAAGCATTCATCTGTTAAAGACGTTTGTAGCTGTACCAGGGGTCCCATGGAATTCCAGCTAAACACATCTCCTATCATTATGGAGCCACCACCAGCCTATGTATTTTGCCCCGTCTGTACCATTTTTTTTACATTCAGTGTAATCTGTATTTGTTTGCACTGTTGGAAAATTATTTTTGGAAAATTATACATTACCTGTACACTTTCACTTGTAGCTACTATTAATGTCACACTAAAGAGCCACATGATGGCAGCATAAACTAATTCTTTAACACCCAGGTCATTTTATAGACTATACGGCACCATTTTCCAGTCCTTTTGCAACTGGGAATGAATTACACATTTTTTTTCCAACACTGTGGTTTTACAAGTGTTGGAGATACGGAAACGCAAATTTCCTACCTTTCAGTGTAATGTTGAGGTAACTAGCTACAAGCCACAAAAAACAAGCATCAATTTTGAAACTGAAAAAGTGGAAGTGAAGCGATTGACCTACTGTGTGTGCTCACAGGAATGTGACCTCAACATTTAATTTACCTTCACAAACTAGTGAACACACACACACACTAGGGGGCAGTGAACACAAGTCTGGGCTTGGGGGGGCACAGGGCTGGCCCAAGACTTTATGGCCCCCTAAGCAGATTTTCATTTGGGGCTCCTAGAAAAAAAGGAAGTGGAAGGCCTAAGACGGGAGTTGACTTTCAAAAAATTTTTTGAGCAATTTGCTGAAAAAGAGAGATGTTATGCAATACGCTGAAGCACCCGGGCCTTTATCGACTAGCCAAGCAGCGCATATCTGCATTTGCCTAACAGTGGCGGCAGTAAACGGCAAGAATTGATTAGCCTTGTATTGGTGTGGCAACTATAAAAATTAATTATTGTAAAAATTGCTGTTACCTGTGTAATACTAATTCGTTTTATTATCCAATGTTATTTTTTAAATATATATTTTTATCATGATATCTTGGTGCTCTTGGGGGGCCCCCTGGTGGTGTTGCTGGCTGCATAATTCGAGTATGCCTTGGGCCGGCTCTGGGGTGGGCAGCCACTATCACTTCAGTTGTGTCTTGTCAGTGCCAGAAATCGAACCAACAACATTTTAGTCATGAGACTGTTTCCCTAACCTCGAGCCACAGATTTTTACCATTGTCACTCGTGAGCTGATTAACGAATCAGCCCACTGCCCACTGATTAGCATACAGGATTCTAGTGCATTCTGATTACTTTAATCTCTTCACTTAAATAAAAAAAAAGGGGCCTTACGAAGTGAGCTTTCTGTCTTTTATACTCTTTGTAGTAAGGAAAGCATTTCTCCAAAACCTCCACCCAGGGTCTCTTAGACACTGCAGAGACACTCTGTGTCCTGGTCCAGAGTCTACACTCAGGTTCCACACAAGGGTGCCATTTTAGCATCTTTACCGGCCCAAGACCTTGCTAGGGATCAGTAAAACATGTAAGAATTAAATCTTTTACTACATTGCTACATTTTAAAACCTGTGGTTTAATTATAGTGAAGGGGAATGACAGTTTAGACTGTGTTGTCATTTGTAAAAAAAACAAGCAAACATCTGATACACACTCACCTGGTTTATTACTGTGAAGGTCTGCAGAGTAAAATAATAATAATTAAAAAAAAACACAATATGGCCGAAGGTATGCAAACACCTGACCATGACTTCCATATGTGCTTTATGAACATACCATTCTAGATTTAGTTCCCCTTGGTTTTTATAACCATTTTCACTCTCATTTCTGATATAATATCTCTAGCTTTGTATCTACTCTCTCATCTGAGCTGATCTGAGCCGAGATGCAGTCAGTTGCTGAACTATGGCCAGTTCTTCCATCCATCCGGGTTTGTCGGAATACCTTGCTGAGTCCTGATCCGCCAGGTGAAGGCTTGCTTCAGTGGACATTCAGTAA
>JAOVVF010000002.1:648743-671126 GCA_028565595.1 Duopalatinus emarginatus | reverse complement strand
TCTGGTCAACTTTATTTGTTGACCATGTTTTGTCTGGTCAACTTCATTTGTTGACCATGTTTTGTCTGGTCAACTTCATTTGTTGACCATGTTTTGTCTGGTCAGCTTTATTTTGTTGATCATGTTTTGTCTGGTCATATTCATTCATTGACCATGTTTTGCTGGGTCAAATTAATTTGTTGTTTTGTCATTTGTTAATATTTACATTAAGACTTTTTCTTACAAAATGTCCGAAAGCCAGAGTCCATGTTTTGTCTGGTCAGCTTCATTTGTTGACCATGTTTTGTCTAGTCAGCTTCATTTGTTGACCAGTTTTTGTCTGGTCAGCTTAATTTGTTGGCAAAGTTTTGTCTGGTCAGCTTCATTTGTTGACCATGTTTTGTCTGGTCGCCTTCATTTGTTGACCATGTTTTGTCTGGTCAACTTCATATGTTGACCATGTTTTGTCTGTATAACTAACTATGTTGACCATGTTTTGTCTGGTCAGCTTTATTTGTTGATCATGTTTTGTCTGGTCATATTTATTCATTGACCATGTTTTGCTGGGTCAAATAAATTTGTTGACCATGTTTTGTCATTTGTTAATATTTACATTAAGACTTTTCCTAACAATATGTCCGAAAGCCAGAGTCTGTCATGGTATAGGGATATGGTAATTTACACTTCTGTGATGGCAGCATTGATGCAGGAAAGCACATTGAGATCTTATCGCAACATATGCTTCTTTCAAGATGCCATCTTTTCCAGGGATGTCCATGCATCTGTCAAGAAGACATAGCAAACCACATGCTGCGCACATTACAAAGGCATGTCTGCAGAAGAATAGGGCACAGGTACTCGGATGGCTTGGCCTACTTGCAGTCTTGACTCTTCCCAATAGAGAACATGTGAAGAAAATTAAAACAAATAAATGTTGTACAACTGAAGACATTTTTGCAGGAAGAATGGGTCAAAATAACACTTCAAACACTTGGTATTATCACTATAATAAACGTTTTTAAAGTGTTGCTGCTATTCCCTCTCACATTACAAAGTGGTACATGATTTACTGTCCCAGTATTTTCAGGAATGTGTTGCAGACCTGCAATGGATGGATTCATATTAACTAATTAAAAAAAGTTGACAAGACACAGCATAAAATATCTTGGCTACATATTGCCTGCAATGCGAAAAAGTTATGACTATCATTTTAAAACAGCAGAAAACATATTTCTATGCTATATGTTATAGCTAAAACAAGCATCTTTAGCACAGCAGCATATTGTAACCGAGTTGGGATCAGTGGTTGTTAAATTCAAATTGTACAGGTCACACATGCAACCTTGAACAGTATGATGTGCAAAGACACAGCAAACCAGAACTTACATAAACCATAATTTACATATATACAAAAAGTCATAATGTGATATGGGGATGAGTTACTGCCACCGCAATGAAAGACAGCTGACTACAAAGTCAGTTTGTCTATGGGTGAAATATTGGTAACTTGGGTTTGGATAGAAAAGACATTCCTACTCATCTTTGGCTAACTAACAGTGTATTTGGGAAAGGATAAAAGAAAATAGCTGTCAGGCTTGTCTCCTGTGTTTCAATAATTGAAAGCCTAAAGACCAGCTGCGTTCTTTTAGAGCATGTCACTAATATTGTGTGAAAATGTTTATTTAAACAAATTGATTTCCACCATAGAGAGAGATCCTTTTCAATAACCACTAATAGATCCAGCAAGGTCACAGCCAAATGCAGCCCCATTACACAGTTTCACCTTGTTTCCAGCTAGTACTCAGGGCCATGAGACCTTTTTGGGTGGTTAATTTTCTAAAGAATCTATAGAATTTTCTACAATCAACCTCTTTGTGAATTATTTAGCAGGTTTTAGCTTAACACACATCATTCTGAAGACACCATATTAAACCTGTATGTCTACCTGTAATGATCATAAAGCAAAAGCTCAGTCAAAAAGTGTTTGGGCTTTGCTGACTGACATCTCTGCTAGGGGAAAATCTTGGCAGCAGGATATGTGTGTGTACAGAAGGGGCTTTGTGTGCTCGTTGAGAGTGTGTGGGTAGAGAGGAAAAATTGAATACAGCTCAGCTTTGTCACCAAACATAAACCCGCCACTCTTTCTGGTCGGAAACAGTTGTTCAGCACTAATTATTTTATTGTCAAAAATCTTTATTTATACCACAGGACAAGTTAAATAATTTTTTTTTACAGGTGCTCCTCAGCGTGTGAATGGAAAGGTCAGTGGGATGGTTTCTGTGGGTTCGACCCCAGTGGAACTGGACAAAATCGACCTCCACGCTTACATCGTAGTGGGTGATGGTCGAGCGTACACAGCCATCAGTGAAGTCCCAGAGCCTTTGGGGTGGGCACTAATGCCTGTCACACCCATTGGTGGCCTTTTCGGTTGGCTCTTCGCCCTAAGGCTTCCTAACAGCCATAATGGGTTCAACATCACTGGTAAGGATTTGAAAAAATGTGACCATCACATCTGTTTGTGGGCCTTTCCGCTATTCAGAATTGGATGTCCTGAACTGGAGGCCCAAATGTTCAAGTATGACAATGCAAAAAACATGGTTCAAGAAGACGTAGTTTGCCAATGTTGGAGTAGAAAAGTTTAATCCTGAATGATCACAAATCCTCACAGCCACACTATGAAACCTAGTGAAAAGCCTTCCCAGAAAAGTGGAGGTTTTTATAACATGTATAGATATGATGGTCACATGTCTTCAATAATTTGGCCATATACGGATGTACCAGAAAAACTGGTACATTAGTCTAATACTTGGTAGGTCCCCCACGGGGGAATGGACTCCATAAGCTTGTGGAAATATTCTGTAGGAAATGAACACCATATGTCCTGTGTAAGATTACTGTGTTTTGCAGCGTGTTGCATAGCATCCCAGATTTCTTTGATAGCGCTGAGATCTGGTGACTTGGGTAGGCAAAACCCCAAACTCAGACGAGTGTTCCTCTAACCATAATTTGGCGTTTCTAGATGTGGGTGGCAGCGCGCTGTCCTTTTAAAAGAGGCCAAACCCATCAGAATGACATGACCGGGTGTAACTTGTCAGGAAGTAGGCACACAGTGTTCATTTGTCAAGATGTCTGTAGACATACCAGCTGTCCCATGCAATGATTTTTTTTCTTTACTTCAGTGTATAGTGTATTAAAACGTTATGAGTAGGAAATCTCAGATTAACATGGTTACAGTGTAGAGGTGTGCATGATGCCATTCCCAAAGAATCTGATACGCTCCTGAACGTAGCATTTCTTTTTGCTTCATCTAACCACCTGCAGGAAAGGAAAATACACCCACATTATGAACTTCCTGCAGGATTCCAGTAGAATATTAGCAAAAATGTGCGTCTGTAATGTTTGAATGAACTGTGCATGACTGTAGAATTTTTTTTAACAAGTCCTATGAGTTTTCCAAGACATATCTTTTAAAAACAGCTCTTCTAAACATGGCACTTCAAAGGTTATCATCTGTTCAAAGTTAATTAAGTCAATACTATGAGCCGTGCTGTTGCCTTATACAGTTATAATATTGTTCCACCCCTAAACACCAGTGAGGAATCCTCGCTGTTCATTGCCAGTTTTATTGTGCAGCATGTTTGTTTAACATTCGCTCTCCCACTGGGACACGCTTAAGGTCCTGAGCGTTTTCTCTCTCACTAATATAAACTGAGTGCCTCACAGCTGGGGTTTCTCCAAAAGACCTCCCTCTGGGGGACTGATAGTCAAGGTTTGATTAAGACACACTCTACCTCTTAGCTTAATTCAAGTCAGGTGGTTAAATAGCTGCAGGTTTTTACTTTGTGGGAAAATATATACATAAAATCTGGCTCTGAAATCACTCACGTTTTTATCAAGTACTGTTACAAGGTAGTGACCTTCATCTGGTCCTGATTATGCAACATTGTAGTAAAAAAAGGCACTTTTGTCTTGTGGTTTAGTGACTATTTGCATGAACTATTTTTTGCCCCTCAGGTGCCGAGTTTACTCGCCATGCCGAAGTGACCTTTAACCCGGGCAACCAACGCCTCATGATCGTTCAGACTGCCAGAGGTTTGGACAGCCAGAACTACCTGACTGTGGAAACTCATCTGGAGGGCAGTGTGCCATTCATGCCCCCTGGTGCTAGCATTCAGATGGAGCCGTTTTCAGAGACCTACCAATATTACCCATCACGTAAGAGCTAACGCTTGCAAATACTCCCTCACGTTCATGAAAAATAATAAACAGGGTGGTGTGATATGGCCCAGTGTGAACTGGAGTTACCTTTGCTACCATGAAGTTGATTATTTTCCTACAATAGCACACCTGCAAGTGTTTTATTGCTCTTATACCACAACAGATGTTATATTCAAGAGCAAAATATGCATTTTTACATTTAGAGTTACATTTAATGTTAATGTCACTTAAATTTTACCTGTTATAAACTTCCACGCTTTCACTTAATGGGACAATAGTCCGTTACTGAGAAATCATTGTGCATCCTTTCCCTTGGCACAAATGTTAAAATAATGGTTTAACCTCTGACTGTTCATCTTTATACGTTCACCATATCAGTGATTGTAATTTTATTTTTTATTAAAATATATTCTTAAATCCTATATTTTATTAGACTTGAAATCTGCCTAGCAAATAAGTTTTAATAATTTACGACTTGTGGTATATAATGCAAAAACGCACTCTTATGCAAGTATACTCATGCATAACTTAAACTGTTGTTCCTAAAGAGCTTGTTTGCATACTAGATTATGATTGGCTGTAATGTTTTACTATGCAATAACATTTGTGTTGTGTAGCTGTTTTAATTTTGTGTGGCATTTACATGGAAGATAAACCACAAATGTATGCGGTGGATATCCTGCTATGTAGCATGATTTCCTTCTAACCTAGTCCTTGGTTATTGGAGTCAGGGATCAAGGGGTCATAGAGTGGTCATTTTATAAAGAACAAACAAAAATACACAAGACAAAAAAGCAAAAAACATGACCCTCCCATTTTAAGCTTCCTTCTGGAGGAAGCTCTGTCTCCTTGTGATGAGCCCCAGAGCATAAATTGTTTTTTTTAATGCTAACAAACAGCTCAGGGATGTAATTAAAGTTTAAACCCGGCTTAAGTATTTTTTTTTTTTGCATTGCCCTACTTCCAAGCCAGGTCATCTAGAAGAAGTGCTCTTTTGGGTAATCCCCTGTCTCTGTTATATGCCTTAGTTATCACATCCAACTCGGTACGGGAGTTCACCATCGTGTCTACTCAGAGCGGTTCGGAAAAATTCACCTACCAGCTGAAACAGAACATCACGTACAGGGACTGTAGACACACACCACATGCTGGAGTGGAGACGCTGCAGCTCAACATTGAGCGCATCTTCGCCATGTACGTCAAAGAAGAACGCGTTCTTAGATACGCCATCACAAACAAGATTGGCCATGTCGGAGGTAAGCTTTGGAAAACTACTCGTATTAGTAATGTTTGTTTTAATCTTCCTTTAGCTATTAACCTGCAAATATCATGTTGGATAAAAAGCTAGTTTGACAAACATGGTGGTAAAACCAGTCAGTCTGAACAAAGATGTATCATGCAAAGTGGACACAAGACAAAAAGGGGCCTTTTGATTCAAAAGTCTCCACCTGCAATCCATTAATACACTTAAACCTTCTCGTTTCGTATACTACGTTTTATAAAAAAATGTCTGTAAGAGGCACTGTGGTGCAGTGGGTAAGCGTTTCCGCCTCACTCCAGGTTTCCTGGTTGGACCCTGGGCTCAGGTTACTGTCTGTGCAGAGCTTCTGTGCATGGTCTACTTGTGTGTGTGTGTGTGTGTGTGTGTGTGTGTGTGTGTGTGTGTGTGTGTGTGTGTGTATGGGTGGGAGTTTCCTTTTAGTTTTCACCTCCAAAATACATTCTGGTAGGTGAATTGCCTATGAGAAATTTTCCCTAGGTTTGATTAAGTGCATGTTTCTGCTTGTTCACAATGATTACACTGGACAGGGATCCAGTATGATAAGTGACACCATCAATCTAGGTCTTAATTACACAGGGTGTTTTAAAAGGAACAGAACACCCATATGAAATGAAAACGGCTTGGCCAATTTTAGACACAAGCAGTGGCCACCGTGTTAACAGGTTTCTTTTTCCTGATATGGGTGTTTCCTTACTTTTGAGATACTGTGTATATTTATCTCTGGTTAAAACTTCACATGTTCTCACAGACTCAAGATCTTCTAAAGATTCTTTGCTCATCGCTTCAATAAAGGTCATTTTTCCAAGCCAAAAAGAGCACAAAGCCCTTCTAAGTAGCCTATTGTAATATTCCAGCCTGATTCCTTTCCTCTGTCCTTTGAGCGTATGGCTCCTTTATTAACTCGCTGACAGAAGCAGATGGGAGGAATCCGCATCCTTACATGCATGGGGGAGCTACAGCAATTTTTTCCCATGGCCAGGGTTCACTGCCCCGAGCCACCTGAAGTAGCCAGCGAACTCCTGACCCAGTGCTGGGAGTTGGGGGGTGCTGTAAAGTATACAGGTTTTTAATGGATCTATGTGTGTGGTGTAAGCTTGCTATCTCTCTGCAAGCCTCCTCACGTGATAAATCAACCCTAGCTTGAATCTTGTGTCCTTATAAGGCTATGACATTGTGTTTTATTAGGACATTTCTGACTCAGTTTAGTGCACCTCATGTTCTTTGGTCAGTATATTGTATGCATCACTCTGAGGGTCAGATGTCTTACAATCACATCCCAAGCAAGGTCATGTTTAGAGTGATTTTTATTGCTCATTTTAATATCATATCTGGATGGATTTGTACTTAGGGAACAACATAAGTTGTTTACAAAATGTGTGTTCACTGATAAGATTAAGGTTATTGCATTTTTGGAAGGAGTCTCCAGTGTAAGTCAAAAACTTCAAAAGTGAAGCTGTCTTTAATGTGGGATTGTGTGATTGGTTGGTAGGGAAAATGGTCATTCGTGATTGGTCCTTGGGAAAAAAGGGGGATTAGTGACTGGTTGTTGGGCAAAACAGCAATTGGTGATTTGTCATTAGGAACAATGGTGATTATTTATTGGTTGTTGGGAACAACGTTGTTCAGCAATTGGTTGGCGGAAACTATCAGTTGACTACTGCTTAGTTGTTGGGAATAACAGTAAATAATGATTGGTTGTTGGGAATTATGGTGAGTAGTAAATGTTTTTTGGGAACAATGGTGATTTTTGTACTGTGAGCTCTTCAGGATAGATGGACATTTTTTTTGGCTTGGTAAGTTCAGGAAAAATAAAAAGTAAGAGAAAATGATAGTGAAGGAACATCTGTTTATAGCTGTAACAAAGCAGGAACTATCTTGTTTTGTAGATGTTGCTACCAAAGTAAAACATTTCAATCACTGGCAAGCTGCTGTGATATAAAAGGGAAAACAATCAACTTGTGTGGTACCCAACTCACCTTTGCTTCATCACCATCCTGTCCTTAATTATTTTCCCACTACCACATGTTGTAAAGTTTTAGATAGCTTGGGTAGTTGGTTTATACATCAATTTACATGTTAGTTCTATTTCTAATTCACAACTTTCAAGCCTGAGATGCCAAGTCTTTTCTTAAATTTATTAGGATTTTAATGGTCATGTAGCGTGTGTAAGGCTTAAGGCCAAGTGAAGACAGGTGTTGCGCCTCTTGTGCAACTTACACACTTAATTAAATGAGTCAAGGGATGGATTTTAGCAGATGGTGATGCTACATTGCAGTTTTTGGCACAAATTGATATCCAAAACAGATTTTACTTCCACATTCTTGACATAACATGATGAAGCCAAAACTAGTGTTGCACCAGGTTGCTGGAAGAAAGCATTGGTGGGAGAGGAAGAGCTGGTCCAGCTGCTAAGAGATGCACACACATGATTGCCAGAGATTGCAGAGTGTTGTTATTATGCTGCGAGCTCAGAAACAGTATCCCTTCATTGACAGATTTACAGACTCGGAAGCATAATTGTGTAGTGATATCATGGGAGTGGAGAAATACCCAGATTCAAAGACTTGTGTCCTTCATCGGTCTGAAAAACGCAGCTGACTCTGTCTGTCTTAACAACACAAGACTGACACACAGTAATTACAGCAGCAGCATGATGTTTACCAGATATGAGTCATACATGAGTGTGCTAGGTCCTGAGGTGGACTCATGTTAAATGGCACTTGTTCAGCTAGTCTTAAGAAACTCAGATCTGTATCTCTCATCTCAGTGTCTCACTGGGTCAAGATGAGTAATTTGGAATTGTATCAGGAGTTGAAGTGGCCACTATGGTTGGAGTCATGTGGAAGTCTTTCCAAGAAGCTACTATCCTGTTGCCAACTCTTTTCAGGGGAAACATAGATATATGTATTCCTAAAAAGACTCCAGAAATTGCCAAACTAATCTGAATTGTCTTAAACATTTGTATATCAGCGCATGTATCAATGTAGCATTAGAACAGAAAATACAATAGATTATAAATTGTTCTATGGAAGAAGTCTTGGCAACACAAATAACTGGGTTAGATACTTACAAAATACTATAATGTATTGGACCATGTGTGTTGAAATGTGGTCTTGGGGGGCAAGGATTGTTAGTGATTGATTGTTAGGGAAAATAGTGTTCAGTGATTGGTCTTTGGGAGCAATTATCATTAGTGATAGGTCATGGGAAACAATGGTGTGGGTTATTGGGAGCAGTGGCATTTAGTGATTGGATGTTGGGAACAATAGCGGTCAGTGATTGGTTACTGCAAGCGTATTCTCCTGTCAGGCGTTTTGCATAGTGCTAGTGAGCTGAACTAAATCTAGTCTGAAATAAAGTCTTTAAAGGGCTTTAAACTGTTGTTTAATTGTTTCTTGCATTACCCACAGTGCTGTTTGATTACCTGCATGCATGGGGCCAGTGGGATTTAACCTACACATCATCCACCTACAAAGAGTGATGCAGTAGCACTTTAGGATCTCGTAAAATTGTAACTTCACAGAAAGCTGTGCCTCAGCTTTAACTCAGCACAGCTTTTATACTATAGCGGAATTGCATTGTGGACCTGTGAGTCCAAATGTCTGTCTGTGATGGTGGTGTGGCACACAGCCACTTAGCCTTCAGGTTTAATTCACTACTTAGTGTGTCTGTTGGTATATGGTAGTATATGGTTATTGGTAGTTGGTAGTAAATGCAATCTTAATGAATCCATTCTCATCACACATGGAAACAAACTTCTCTTGAGTAAAACAATGTGTGTGTGAAAGGTTTTTTTCCCACCTGGCATATTAACATCATTTATCCCCCCTCAGAGCCCTAAGCTCTGTCTCATCCCTTTAATTAAGACAGAGTTTAAAAGACCCGAGGATACCCCCTCCTCATTAGCAAATGCTCGTCCTCTAGTTTTTTTCTCTCCGTCCCCTGTGGAGTCGCTTTGAAAAGAGACTGTCTCGAAGACAAAAGTCTTCCTGTCTGCCTTTGATAATTGTCCAAATTGGTCCCTGGCCTCGGGTGAGGAAATGAAGCTGGTTTTAATGTCTGCCAGGGTTTCGTCCTAAGACGCTGCACTATTTCAGCCACACCAGGCAACTGCAACACAAGAACAACGTCCTGTTGTCTTTAAGACCATTTAGAAAGATTCTCAGTTACAGTAAAATCTTTCTTCGTTTTGGACTATTAGCATCCTGCATTAGTTTGTGTGTGTATGTTTAGGGGGGTTTATGTGTTTCATGGAACGTTAAAAGTGTTGTTTTCTGGCTTTCTGGGTTGAGTACTTTGACCTTTAGTGTTATTTAGTAGCGGACCACTATGAGAGTGTGAAGGAGGGACATGCTCACACCTAGCCATACACTTAAGACTTTACACACCCTTTTTACACTAACCTTCCGCTAATGAGTCCGAGCTTTTTGTCTCACATATGTATAAATGTATTAGATGCATGCTAGGATTAGATCATCAGAATATTCCATCAGTGTACTAGTGTTTCGATATATCAGTGATGGACACTTGCCTTTTTCAAAAGGAAAAAATGTACTTTCATTTTGTCATTTCCTTTTTGAACATACTTTCTTTAGGTCCTGCTGAAACCCAAATGAAATTTATTTCACTTCATGTCTGTGCAGATCACATCCCAGACCCTGCGCATGAAAACCCCTGCTACGCAGGAACCCATGATTGTGACACCACAGCACAGTGTGTACCAGGTGAAGGACAGCACTTTAGCTGTGTATGTGCTACTGGATACACTGGAGATGGACGAAACTGCTATGGTAAGAGAGGACAGAAGGTTCTTCAATTCAATTTAGTTGTATTAGAATCTGTCTATCTATCCATCCACCAATCCTAAAGCTTGTTTTTAAAAGCTTTGTTTGGTCTGTTTGAGCACCAAAGCTCACAAATATTATTAGTGACACAATATATTGGTCTGTATGGTCACAATTGTAGATCTATTTAGGTGTCTGTTTGTTGATTAATCTAAAGCATTTACTAATATAGCCTTTAGAGAAAAGTAAAGCAAAACTAAAGCGATACCTTTTTTCTAAGCAAACACAGAATGTTGAACTAATGTGGTTTTACAAGGACCATTTCTTAACGTTTTGAGAAGCAAGCATTTGCAAATGGAATGCTGTCATAAGGTCCAAACGTTTCTTGTATTGCAATGGTCAGTGTAGCATCAATACCACCAAATGGGAACGTTCTCTAAACATTAGGAAAACGAAACAAATGTTCCTGTAACCAAATATAACTTTTGATGGGGTAAGCAGTTGTTGGGATTGAGGAAGTTTTAAAATAGAAATTCCAATTTGAATGCAGCATTCTTCGGTTTTTCTTAATCGGTGTTAGAAGCTACAAGGTCCAAGCTTTCACAATCAAGTGCAGCATAAATCCACTCCTGTGAGAGCAAGCCAAAGTTTTGACATTATGTTTACACCATTGAGTGCCTGGAACGATCTGGGGTGCTTCCCGTCTTTATCCAGGCTTATCTTAATTCCTCTCTGGGGGACCACATATGTCTTGTATTAATACAGCAGACCATTTAGCAGATAGTTCATTAACAGTGCTTGTATACCATCTCAACTTGGCCACATTAAGGAAATACACTGAGTGTGTTGTAATCACTAAGATCAGAGTTCCATCAATGATTAATTCACTAGTATAAACAATTGTGAAAGGGTGTACAATATTGGCTCCCAGTTTTGTTGACTATCAACTGCTGTGAGTTTGCACACAAATGTTGAAATAGATCTTTTGATATACATTTTTTTAACTAATCAACCCATAGGTTTTAGGTGGATGTTTCACACCATTTGTGAAAAGGGTGAACACATACGGTAAGGATTGGGGGATTAAAGAAAGTCGTATACACTAGTGTGTCACCTCACTCTGCCACACAAGAAGAAGAAGACGAGGTTATCTCCAGAGCCGTTGGCTGGCAGTGGGGGGTTACTTGTGGGTGTAACAAGCTCGTTTGAAGAGGAGCAAAAACCAGGGCTTCACACATCCCCTCTAAAAACAGTGTCATGGTGTCCTAACACAGCTGTTTCCTTTATCTGTGTCTCACCTTATGTCATCTGATCCTTCTTTCACTAGAGCTGATATCCGCCTTTTAAAGGCTCCGTAAAGCCTTTGGATTACTACTTGTCATACCGTATGAGCTCTTCTAATGATGGAAGCTCCTCTGACGATAGATTTAGGATTATAGACAAGAGCTATGTTTTGCTGACATCGGCAGCACAATATAGGCTTGTGCAGAAAACGGGGATGCATAAACAAACAAGGGCTCGAAATAACGGTGGTAATGTTAGAGAATGTCTAGAGTTTTAAAAGTAAAGGCAAAGGGAAGAGCTTGTAGTTGTTAGAGGTTGGATATAAAAGAGGGCATTTAATGAGACATTCTCCTTTCAACAAGGTTTTGTTTTTGCCATTGCCAGTACCATATTTGTAGATGTACCATATTTCTATGCCGTCCTACTATTATTGGCTTTTAGACCAGCATCATAGCGATTTCTAACACTACCAGAAATCTATTACAACTCACAACCAAACATTTCCTTTAATCCGTGCCAAAAATTTGTAATGTAAAGTATACATTTTTTTTTAACAATATAGTGATAGGAATACCTTACATGACACAAGCAGAAACTATACCTTTGTTTACAAGCGGTTAAAGTTATAGTGTTGATCTAGCATTATTCAGCTACGATACTATAACCACTAATAATTTCACAAACAGATGTTTGTGTGTGTGTGTGTGTGTGTGTGTTTTGGAGCAAACTGTAATGGAAAAATGTACTTTCACCACCTGCTACAACTCCACGCCACTCCTTAGCTCGACCCAGTACATATCAGGCAGTGAGAGAGAATGTGAAGATATATAACCGGGGAAAAAAAAAAAGAGTGTGAGAGTAGGAGGGGGTCTTGCACCCGGGGTTATTAGCAATGATTAAAACCAGGCCTTGCTGGTCAGCTTCAGCTTGTTCCCACACATTCCCACAGGGATGTAGTCCTCCTGGCCTCCTTCACTCATCACACATGGCATGGCTGCAGACCATGGTTTCTCTCCAGCACCAGATTGACAGGAGTGATCCACATGTACACAGCAGAAAAGAACATAACATACACAGGACTGGATCTACTAAAGGTTTGCATGTACAAACGTGATAGCAAATGCAGGATGTCTACAAAGGACAGTGTCTTTCTCATGAGCAAAACTGAATGTGCAATTTAGCACGATTCTACATAAAGGTGCAAAATGCAGGGTGTTGTCAAGTTAGCACCCATCATGCAATTTGTGGGCACAAATAAATACGTCTTGAGGGCATTTACTAACTTTGTGGAAAGCCGTTTCTGCCAGATGAAACAACATAAAGCCAAGTCTTAACAAGAAAAAGGTTTAGCCATAATAATGATACATGATAAACAGCATACATTCTCAGATTTGATCCTATAGCATTGAAACTGCATGCATGTTGCATGTCTTCTAGAACTTTCTTACATCTGAATATTCCGACTCATTTAGGATCTGTTTTTTCTCTCTCACTCTGTTAGACGTGGACGAGTGTGCTGAAGGTCTGAGCTCCTGTGGAAGTCACGCTCAGTGTGTGAATTTGCCCGGAAGTCACAGCTGCCAGTGCCAGAGTGGCTTTGAGTATGGCCATGACAGTCGCACCTGTATAGGTAACGGTCTCCAACACACACCTATATGCAAACCAACCCTATAGACCAAGGGGTTGGTAACCTTTTTTGCACAGTGTACAGAATTAGAAAAAAAGAAAGATGAAATAGCGTAAGGATGAATAATACAATGAATGTACCTGGGCCCCAACCGCGGAACAAGGCAAATCGTTGATGTCCACATTCATCCTATGTGACGTTACACACAGCGCAGTCTTTCAGTCCAGTCAGTTGCTGTTCCTTAATGATATTTACTGTATTTGTGATATAGCATTTAATAGTCCCTCCCTCCCTGACAGCATGGCAATTCTGCTTTCTGGACTTTCAGTTACAGAACGCTGTAACATCACCTGGGATTTGAGCTCGTGAAAAAGCTTTTTTGTTGAAATACCAAAATGCCCACTTTAGTGTATTTAGTTTCCATATTATTGTAAGTTTGCAAAAAATAATATGCTGTAGAGAATGATCCAACCAATAAGACACTTTTGTTAGGTTGCTGACCCCTGGTTACCAGGACATGGCCATCCTGTCTTTTCTCTAATATCAAATTTTCAAAATTTTTGGAACTGGTTTAAAATTGGAGCCAATAGGAATTAATGGTTGGGAGCGGTAGTCAAGTGTACATGCAATCTAACCTTAAACAACATTAAGGGAAAAGTGTTGGCTCAAAGATCAAGGTGGCAAAAAAGTGACAGAATGTTGTAAGTTCAAATCCCTGAGCTTCAAGAGACTGGACCAGTACTGGACCAGTGGGCTAGGATAGAAGAGTATGTTTAAGTGAGAAAAAATGAAAAAACATGGGAGAAGTATTAAAAAATAAAAAACCATCTTCAGATGTCTAATGAGTTTGGTCTCAGCTAATATAAACTAACTGAACAAACTAGGCAAAGCTAATCTAAGCACTTCTGATAACGGTTTTGCATTTACACATCACAGTACTTCTTCAATGTTATACATTACAATGCAACACACTAGTGGTATTGCTTTTGCTGTCACTATGACTTCTTCCACTAGTGAAAAATCACCCAGAACCTGAACCATGAGCTTCACTGACTCCAATTTGAGCCTTTTATCGATAAATGTGTATATATTTCCAGTGTGCTCCAGGTACCTGGAAATAATTAGGTCTTGTCATATGTAATTAAGCTCTTACTTGCTTTCAGGATTGCATAATGTTTAAGAAAATGTTCTATGTTGTGTGCTATTTGATTCTTAGCTATAAAGTAAAGCCAGCTGTTTTTTCCCCCTGTACATCCCTCCGGGTTTTGAATATATGGGTAATCAGTGCTGTGATGTTACGAGCTGTTGGACTAATAGATGTGTCAGCATCATACATGCAAAAGCCAGTGTGAGGTGTGTGTTCTTAGAAAGGGTTAGTCTGTTACAGATGTTCTGTGTTGATTCAGACACTCTTTTTCTGGACAACAGCCCACACAATTATTTACTTAGCTCGCAGTGCATTATGGGAAATGTTAGGCTCAGATAGTGTGCTGGCAGAGAATACTAGAAAATCTCTCCAAACCTAGTAGGACACCCGGGAACCTTTCACATACTACCTGTTACATACCAGGTATTCAGACGCACTACATCGTGTCGCATACTAAATTTGCATACTAACTAGTATGGGAGTATGCTATTTCGGACGCAGCCAAAGACTAGTTGGTTTTCTGTATTACCCACAATGCCATTGTAAATGCTAATAGTGGTGAAAAGTGGGATTTAGCTCTCAGGTAATCTCTAACTAAAGCTGCTGATGTGGCAATGCTTTAGTCCTTTAGTTCACTGTGCTCAGTCCAGCTCTCTCGCTTCATCTGTCTTCTAAAGCTTCACTTAGCTTTGATGCTAATACCACGATCATAGCATCAATAGCATAGAAATGCCACAAAGCCTTATTAATATTCACACTTGAACTCTGCTAATCATTTCCCAAAAATAATATTAGGACACTTGCTAATCAGTTACTTGGATTTAAACTCTTGATAGCATTCAGATTTTAACCGCTTCCTGTATTCCTATTTCAAAGTGCTACAGCTTGCATATGAGATGTGTTTTGTTCTTTGAATGCAGACGTTAACGAGTGCCAAAGACATCCGTGCCACCTTCATGCTTCCTGCACCAACACCATGGGTACCTTCCACTGCCGATGCCAGCCTGGATTCCATGGTGATGGCTTCCAGTGTCACCGTAAGCCCAGTCTGTGTTTATGGTTTTGCAGATGATGATATCAATTCAGTGCAAAATAAAATTTGAGATACTAAAAGTGTGGGACTAAAAGGGACTAAAAGTGTGTTTGTGGTCTTTCTTGTCACTCAACTGTAGTTGATAAAGAGCGTCCCAAAACCCTGTGTGAGCAACACAGAGACAGCGCACAGCGTGGAGCAGATGGCTTGCCTTTGCTGGGAGCGTTTGTCCCACAGTGTGACGAGGAGGGACGCTACAGGTCTCAACAGTGCCATGGCTCTACAGGACACTGCTGGTGTGTGGACCATAGAGGGCAGGAGAGAGCAGGAACGCGCACACCACCTGGTACCCCATCTGCAAACTGTGACGCTCCAGGTAAGCTTCCATATAGATTACTCCCTCTCATTGAAAGTTATTGCTTTATCTTTACATCAAGAAAGTATTTTTCTTTGAAAAAGCTTTGGTTTAAAGTGAAAGTGATGGACTTACTGTGACCTCTGCATTTAACCCGTGAAACAAGTACACATTAGTGCTTAGAGTGATGCTTAGCTCCAATGCCTGGGGAGCAGTTTAGGGGTTGAGTGCCTGGCTCAAGGGCTTGACTGGGATACAGGGGTGCAGGGGATCAAACTGTCAACCATCTAGTCACAAGGTCTCTGGTTTTCTTCAACCTTAAAAAAAGTGGCAATAGATGAACTGGTCATCAATTGTCCATAAATATGAAGGAGCATAGATGTGTGGAGTGTGTGTCCATCCCATCTGCCTCACACCCAGTGTTCCTGGAATAGGCACCAGATCCACCAGGGCCTGGTGAAATAATGATGACGTTCCCATGTTTGCTTTGCATTGATTGGTAAAAATGTTGTTAGACTGGAGTAAAGCATTTAAATACAGCAAATCTGGACATCTTATACTAATATGTTGTTTAGAAGAAGGTAAGTACTCTGAACTAGGGCTGGGCGATATGGAAAAAAAATCCCAATATTTTTTTTTTAATAAAAGCCAATATCGATATATATCAAGCTATAAATCAAGTCAATATTTTTGTAATGTAATGTAATTTTCTGTAAAGAAATCTCCAGTGTTACAGGAGAACACAAACAAAATGGACAGCTAAATTCCTTGCTCACGTAAAATAAAAACACACGTAATGAAAAAACAAAAAGTCTGAATTCTGTTTTATGGAACACACAAAATTAGTTGGGCAACCCCAAATAAATACAATAATCTTAATTCTTAAAATTATAAAAAAAAAATTATTTTTTATTTATTTTTTTATAAAAGTTTTGGATGAAAAAACAAAGGAAATTCAAATTGAATAAAATTAGGTATTAACACAAAATTAAATCTCAAGACTTGACCTCTATACTGTCTCCTTTTCCTTGTGTTTCCTTTGAAAACACAAACACAAATAAAAAAAAATCTGTATATATCCTCAGCATGAATTTAAGCAGCTTTCAAATGTAAACAAAAGAAAACAAACCAAACTAACATTCACAGAGTTGTGAATTAGTTCTGGCATGCACACCTGCAGTAACCCAAACATTAGCATGTGGGCTAAGTTGCTGCTATGTCTACGCTCTGTGCTGTGGGCATTTACCAAACCTGAAATGGCTAATTCAGCTACATAATTGGTTTAGCATGGCGCTATTCTGATTCTCATTATCTATTCATGGTGTCTGTCCAAACTAATTCTATCGACATATTATCAACTACGTCTTATACTTCTATCGAGGAAAAGTTATTTCGCCGTAATTATCTTTATCGTTACTCTGAACACAGTATATCTTTACAGACTTATCAAACCCCACTCTATAGCCCATTCCCTATAAACTTTGTTGACCTATTATTTGTCAAGATTCAAGAAAGTTCTGCACAGTGTTTCTCTGTCCTGGCATGCACAGAGTGGTCTAAACTTCCCATGGAAGTCTGAACAGCCGAGTAACTGGCTGTCTGAAGACCTACCTCTTTACTAAATCACTCATTTATAAAAATCCTGGCTTGTTAGTTCTGTCGCTGTATAACATGTACAGATACTAACACCTCTCAAACAACATGATAGCAGTCTTAGACCCCTGCTCTACAGTATACTGTATGCAGTAGCAGAAAGATCGCTTCTGTAAGTCACATTGGATGGAAAAGTGTGTATAAACGTATTATACATCTTTTTCTGTTGTATTTGGACATTCCTGTTTATGTAATTCTCTAAACAAACCCACAAGTTGTTGCCTTTTTTTGATGAATCACCATTGTGATAAGATTATCTGCCTCAGAGGGGCGGTAACTGCTCTATTTACTGTACTACAGCTACAACTTCCAGATGTTTAAACTCTGCAGGTCCTTTTTTTTTAAAAAGTTGATGGGGGGAGTTCGAAACAGCCACTGCCCTAATCTCAGCTCAATGAGCTGTCAGAATGTGATGAGATCCACCTCACCAGCTGAGCAGACAGAAATCGAGCCTCTCTCACCGTGCAGTAATGTTTTGTCTTAAGCACAGAAACAACAGAATAAAATAACAAAAATTTTATTCCTGTTTCATTGCACTTGCATTCATTGGGGATAATCTAATATCCTGTTCTCATCTAATCTTTCTTGGTTCATTCAGAACGTCCTAAGACTCAGTGTGAGCAGCACAGAGAAAGGGTGCAGGCTTTAGGAGTGCCAGGAGCCTTCATCCCTGAGTGTGATAGGGAGGGTCGCTACAGGTCTCTACAGTGCCATGGGTCTACAGGATACTGCTGGTGTGTGGATAGCTGGGGGCAGGAGAGAGTGGGCAGCCGTACACCACCTGGCAGAGACGCACCTAGAGACTGTGATGCTCCAGGTAATCATAATTTTTTAATTTGTCGCTTATATAGTTTGAGTAATTGCTACTAGGTAATGGAGGCATTATGTTGCTCATTCATCCAACAATTTGTCCTTCCATCACTCTCTTGCTTTGTCGCTTTACCACTTCCTGATCTTCTATATTACATACCAGTCTTAGCCACACTATCTGACCAATCAGAATCAAGAATTCTGTCACACTCTTATTTCCAAATCATCTCCTTGAGTAATTGTTTTACAGCACAAAGCCTATAGCATAAAGCTGATTAAAAAGATTTGACTGTATGCTGTATTTGAGATTATATGGTAGCAAGAGTAGTCACTTAGTAACGTGGTCAGGCTTGGCATGGCACTGTGTACTTTTCTCACCACAGTCAGAAATGCCTTCTTATTTTAGACTTCCATGTTCACAACCACAGCCAATAAAAGTAGAGACCAAATATTTTATGCAAAGGATATATATGCTTGTACAGTTGCAACAAACAACTATTAATTAAGTTTTCATCCAAGGTTAAAGATTTCATTCTCTTGTCATCTTAGGGAGTTTTGCCTTGCCACTGTCACTTCAGGCCTGCCCATCAGTGTTAAAAATGATATAAATATATAACAGCCCTGCTTTGGGACAATGTCCATTGTCTAGCATGTCTTTTACAACAGTAACAGGGTCTGTGCACTAAATTAGAAATGCTAAAGGACACTTTAAGCAGAAGATATTTCCAGACTTCCAGACCCTGGAGAAGCAGCTCTAAGCTTAGTGCCATAAACTCTGTGACAGAAGTCAATGCCTGAACAGTACAAGACTATTAAGTGTTTCATGTCTCATCACTTGTACAGTAGATATTAGTAATATTGTGGTAGCAGAACAAAACTCAAATCTAGACTAAAGATATTCTTGGCTTGAAGAATATCTAAACAGTGTCCTACATTAAGGTTTAAGGATATGGTCAGAATGGATCCTATGGATCAACCCATAGACATTTTCCAGTGAATATGTAGTGCCACTGGACCAGATATTGGTACTGGTAAGTTTAAAGCCGCTTTATAGAACTATAGTTCAGGAAGCTCTAGAAGATGTATAGGACGACGATCTGTTGTTTTCTGGTGTACACAAAGTTGAACATCACTGAGAGGTGTGATGTTACAGGTTGCTGATTCCACCTCAAAGTTAATATTCTTTTTTTAAATACTTTTCCACCATTTATATTTAGATGTAATTTTGGAAACGTCCACAGGAGAGGTTATTTAGTAATATGTTGTTATTGTAGCTACAGTATACACGTTAGGGGGTTAAATATTTTTTTTATTAACTCTATTATTGCATTTAAGCATTGTTTAGCCTTCAAGCATTCACCATATAAGGCCATGTAAATAGCTTGGTACTACAGAAATGATAGTGAGAATTCAACAGTGCTGTGGTGTAAGATCTCTAAACACTTGGTCATAGAAAGTGCCTATAAATACCAAGTCCTAATAGAAGCCATGCAAGGCTCTTAGATAAACTTTTTCAAAATAACAGTTAAGTTAAGCAAGAACACCAGAAAAAGAACAGTGTTATCCTCCATGAGTCTAAGAAACCCTGGGGGATTCTCAACAAACATTACATTCCTGTCTGTTTTCAGACCCAGTAGCACGCTATGGCAAAAGACGCTACACCCAGAAGATCATATGCCAAAAGACAACACATTGCTCATATATGCAGTCCATGCACAATACAATGAGCATTTTCTGACTGTAATGATTAGTGAGACCAAGAATTTTGGGCACTTTAACTCTTTATAACTAGCCGCAGCAGCCTATTAACATAGAGAAAGCAAAATACACTCTGTACTATGCTAGAGCTTAACATGTGCAGATTCTCCATATGTCTCGTCTATGTAGGTCCTTTTTTTCAGTCTCTGAAAGGCATAAAACAGAGGGAAACAGGCCAGAGGTTACGCAGAGTGGATTTACTCCATATGTTACACTCACATTACTGTCATACTGTGATAAGATGCATCACAGTCAAAGAAGCAGATATATTTCTTATAACATGGATGGTTTTGCAAGGCTAACCTCGGACATTTGGCTACAAATGAATCATAATGCTTGCAATTTTTTTTTTTGCTGCTTTCTGCATATAAGTCATTTCAGAGCCTGGGAAGCATAATGTAACCTGCATGCTGGAGCACAGACTCTATAGAGCAAAAACAGACCAATATGTGAGCCTATCCCACAATATGGTGTCTGAATTATGGGACTGAGTCTTGCACTAGTGATCGAGTCCTCCCAATAGAATGAAGACGATAATACAGAGAAGACTTGGATAAGCTACACTAATCAGCTATAACATTAAAACTGCCTAAACAGCTGCCAAATGAGAGCTGACCCATCACAACATGGCCTTCACATGACCTCTAAAAGCATTCTGTTGCACCTGTGTCACCTAGACATTAGCAACAGGTCCTTCTATGGTTCACCAGATGATCTATCACTCATGACCATATCACTGGTTTACCAGTTGTCTTTTCTGAACCCACTTATGTTAGGCATTAACCAATGCATATTGGGACACACCCAGTCAGACATCATAATTTGGCCCTCATCAAACTCACTCAGTTCTTTACGCTTGCCCATTTTTTCTGCTTCCAACAAATCAACTTCAAGAACTGACTTAACATTTAAATAATTTACACTACGCTCTGACCAAAATGAATATTTATGAATTGCAATGAAAATAAACCTGAAAAGGTTTATTTTGCTAAAGATGACAAATTATTTGCACTGTTGTTGCAGGCTTTTAACATTAAAATGACACCATGTCAAACCTCATCTTGTAGATTTGTTTTGGGGATATGGGACTCTGCCTATTCAAGTAGCTCAGAGCCTAGTCCTAAAAATACCAGCCTGGGAGTGTTGCCAAGAGCCACTGAGTAGACAGACCTTAGTATTAGGTGAAATCATGAAGCCATATTTAACATTCTAAATAATTCCACATGCTTGGCGCACTCAGCTGCAGGCTTTGATTCGATCCACCTTGTATATACACAGTAACAACACCATTGTGGATTCTCAGCCTGCCAAAAACAGCTTCCTTCTGTGTCTTTGCTTCGTGCTGCTTTTCTAACAAATATGTTGACAACATCAAGATATGCAATTTAAAAGCAATATAGGGACGCATGAATCTAATCTCATTGTTCCTGTCTTTCTCTCATGCTGCTGTCTCATGCAGAGCGTCCTAAGACTCAGTGTGAGCAGCATAGGCAAAACGCACAAGGTGGAGTAGACGGTGTCCTTGTGGTGGGAGCCTTCGTTCCCGAGTGTGATGAAGAGGGGCAGTACAGGTCTCGACAATGCCATAGTTCCACAGGACATTGCTGGTGTGTGGACAGTAGGGGGCAGGAGAGAGCAGGCACTCGCACACCACCTGGTACCCCATCTATCAATTGTGATGTTCCAGGTAAACTGCTTGTATTGGTGTAGTATCAAAACTCATCCACTATACCATTTGCTTATTGACTTTCTGAGTACTTGTGACCGAGCTAAAGTACTTGGTTTTGTTTTATTTAGTTGTTTACTATTGCAGATGTTGGACAATTATTATAAAAACCCCAAAATTCCTTTTAATGTTAGTCTGAGAAGTGGGTTCTTGGACTAGGTCCATCCTCCCTGAAGCTTCGAAACAAGTAACTTACTCTTTGCTGGCTTCTCTCCAGAGCAAAGTTGGCCTTAGCTTGTGTCCAGCAGAGCTGGAAATCCTAGATGATGCTCTTTTGAGAACATCTGCATGGGGTTTGTTCTTGTACATCTGTTTTATTATGTAAATTTGCACAAATTTGCATGTCTTCCTCTTTAGGAAGGTTGTTGCTGGTTACAGATCCCTGGTGAGCCTCGTTGTTCTGTAGAAAATCTAGGAGAATCAAATTAGGTTATTCTGTTATTTCTCCCGGATACAGAACGGCCAAAGACTCGGTGCGAACAGCACAGGGACAGTGTGCAGACTGAAGTGGATGGTTTGCTTGTGACGGGAGCATTTGTCCCTCAGTGTGATGAGGAGGGCCGCTACAGACCTCAACAGTGCCATGGATCTACAGGATACTGCTGGTGTGTGGACAGTAGTGGGCATGAGAGAGCAGGAACCCGTACAGCACCTGGTACCCCAGCTACCAACTGTGATGCTCCAGGTAAACACAGCAGCTCTGCAGAACATCCTACACAATTTCAGG
>JAOVVF010000002.1:636906-648643 GCA_028565595.1 Duopalatinus emarginatus | reverse complement strand
ATAGTAGGAGCCTTCATCCCTCAGTGTGATGAGGAGGGCCACTACAGTCCTCAACAGTGCCATGGCTCTACAGGACATTGCTGGTGTGTGGACAGTAGGGGGCAGGAGAAAGCAGGCACCCGCACCCCACCTGGTGCTCCACGTGCCAACTGTGATGCTCCAGGTAAATATACCATTCTTAAATGAATTCAGGATTGTAAAGAGAATCAAACTGATCCCTACTCATTTAGACTGAAGTTCTGCAGCTTGAGGAACCAGTGGGTGATGTGGGCATTGGTTCCTTTTTCCCGAATAAAATGTGGACTGCTTGATTACCAAGGTGAAGAACTATGCACATACTACCAAAGCATATGCACAGCCCACATGCCCAAGTGAGTGCTACCTGAGTAGGGGTCATTGGGTTTTAAAAAGTTGAACTTCGGCAGGGTTTTCAGCAAATACGGCATTTTAAGGCACATGTATTGCATCTGTGGGTATGCAGCACAAACTTCCAAAAGACATAATATCTAGTGGCATAGTCTATTGGTAAATCTGTATGCCCCTTGTCTAGTGGAGCTGTTGTCAAACCTCTAAAAGTTATTGCAGAAGCAGATGCTTGGCTTGGCCATCATTACCCAGGTACCATGAGCTAAGTGTAGAATAGTACAGACTCACAATTGATTAGCCACACAGTCATCATCAGTGTAACTGCTTGTACATGTAGTTTTTATTTTACACCAACATGTACTATGCACATACTACCAAAGCATATGTACAGCCAACTTGCCCCGAGGGAATGCTTTCTGGGTAGAGGTCATTGGGTTTTGTAAAGTTCATATTTGTCAGGGCTCTTACCAAAAGGGACATTTTAGGGCATATGTTCGGCACCTATGTCTATGTATCACAAACTTCTATGTCACTGAATATCTAGTGGTATATCTGTATGCCCCTTGTCTAGTGGAGCTGGTGTCAGACCTTTAGAAATCATTACAAAAGCAGATGCTACCATTGGGTTTTTGCACCATGACAGTCTGACTCAACCATGGGATATTAAACCCTTTAGTGAGTTTCTTTATAATTTGTTTATAAGAATTATCCTTTTTAAAATTCCAGAATGTCTCCCAGCCTTTGATCACTACCTCATGTCATCTCACACCTATTTGTGTATTGAAATCTCCCATCCCTGTCCATCCTTACGATGAAACAATTACCTCCCCATTTGAGTCTGCCATTGTGTCTGACATAAGGGTGATGGTAATTAACACCATTTCCTTTCTTACCCCCTCCTTAATCTGTTAACCTCCTCTTCCTGTTACCTTCATCCCACACTTATCCCTCTTTTAAACTCCTTTTGTTCCTCCTTGTTCATTCTCCCACAGTTCCCAAGGTATATAAGGTCCTCCCTAAATATCCCTTATTAGACTGGACTGTGCTGACAGACTGAACTCCATTGACGGACTAGACCCAGCTGTATCATACGTGACTCTCTGTATGTTTAAATGAACTCAAGTCAATGCCGACGTCTCCAGTCCCCTGACTCGTCTATGCAGGATTCCTAACAAACCTCAAAAATGTGTGTAGAAACACATTACTACAGATGTTTCCAGACAGGTGTATTGTATTATATAGTTAAGGCAATAAACCTGTGGCATGTATGAAATTGCTAAATATGCCTAGTTGACCTCAATATTAGATTGATATGGCAAGAGGAAAAGATAAATGTGACTTAGAAAAAAAGGTTTATTATCAGGACCAGATGGTAGAAGAATTGGCTGTGTTTCAGTAGAAACAGTGGATATCTGTATTCAGATTTATGGGAACTACAGCAAGGGCACATTCAGCAACTGTGATGTCTGTGCATTAGTATGACAAGCAGTTCTTGGCATGATCAGACTGTCAACAACTAAATACTAAAGTCATCACCAAATTCTTCTAATTGATCACCTTATGGTAAACATATTCCGTCCTGGTGGTAGTGAATCTTGTGGTATATCTTGAATCTTGAATCTAGTGGTATTGAACTTGTTAACAAAGGTCCCTGCAAAAATGCAGTTTCATTCTCATACATTTTCAGAGACCTTTGGTAGTTTTTCATTAGAATTCATTTGGTGGCCCAACACTATTCTCAGAAACTGCTCCTTGGGTGCCGTGGATAGGGTTGCCCACTACACTAGGTTAAATGCGGAGGTCAAATCCCTCTATGAACCAAGCACAGTGGTCAGTGAGTCACTTCACTTCATGTTGGATTCTTCCATGAATGTTTTTTGGCACCCCAAGATAGATGTCTTCTGATGTTAGCCTTTAGGTCAGCCCCTTGGAATGTGCCCAGTACCTTTTGCTATTGTGCAAGGTTACACCTATTAAATTGTATGGTACACACATATGTTGTCTTGCAGGTTGTTAGTTTCCACTGATATTAAAGGTTGTATTAGCAAATGTCTCCGAAGTGTTAAAAAAGGCTGCCTGTTAGGTCCTCCAACACAAGAGGCAACTCTTTGTATCATTTCTTCATGGTGTATATGGATACTGTATGCAGCACACTTTTTCCACATCACTATGTAACATCATTTAGCTGGGGTTTGAGGTTCAGATTGAACTTATAGGCCATATAAGCATTGTAGCAATGGTGCAATACCAAAACAGGAAATTCTTCCAGCTGTTTCTGAAATTCTGGAGACTTTCCATCTATTAGCTAGAAGGTAACTAAGAGACACTTCATTAAATGATTAAGAAAAGCCCATCATCCAATTTGTCCTTTAATATTCAGAAATGGCCAGATATGTGCCAGGTATAATCATACAAACACCCCACTCTGAGAGGTCCTGATAACCAGACTTGCATAGGCAGGGAGCCTGGCACTGATTGGTCTACAAGTTTAAACTGGTGTTCTCAGAACCAGAATGGTGCCTAATTTTACTATCATGATGACTGGAACCCACCAGCCAAAGCCATCACAACACTGCAGAGTGGCATACTAGAACAACTAGCGTCGTTCTTAATGTGTGGTTTCATGGTTGAAACCTACTTTAATGTCTGTCTGAGAAGTGGGTTCAGGGAGGTGGCCCATCCTCCCTGAAGTCTTGAAAAAAAGAAACTTATAACTTGCTGGCTTCTCTCCAGAGGAAGATTGGTATTAGCTTGTGTTCAGCAGAATTGGAAATCCTAGATGGTGCTCTTTTGAGTTCTGTTCATGTACATCTGCATGGGGTTTGTTCTTGTACATCTGTTTTATTATGGACATTTTTACAAATTTGCATGCCTTCCTCTTTGGGAAGGTTGTTGCTGGTTACAGATCCCTGGTGAGCCTTGATGTTCTGTAGAGAATCTAGGAGAATCAAATTGGGCTATTCTGTCTCTTTTTTTCTCCAGATACAGAACGGCCAAAGACTCGGTGCGAACACCACAGAGACAGTGTGCAGACTAAAGTGGATGGTTTGCTTGTGACGGGAGCTTTTGTCCCTCAGTGTGATGAGGAGGGTCGCTACAGAACTCAACAGTGCCATGGCTCTACAGGATACTGCTGGTGTGTGGACAGTAGCGGGCAGGAGAGAGCAGGAACCCGTACAGGACCTGGTACCCCAGCTACCAACTGTGATGCTCCAGGTAAACACAGCAGCTCTGCAGAACATCCTACACAATTTCAGGATTGAAAGGAGTATCCCCAGTTCCATTTAACTCAAATTTGGTCAGTTATCTGGGTTGATGCTCTGATGAACCAGTGTCTATGGTGTTATTCACCTCCAAGCAGTTTTGTAAACCAAAATATCGATGTCCGAATCACACATCCTCACTTCTCTCATCCCTCTTTGTTATGCCACGCACGGTCCATGCAGAACGCCCCAAGACTCAGTGTGAGCAGCACAGGGACAGCATACAGAAAACAGCTGACGATTTGCCCATAGTAGGAGCCTTCATCCCTCAGTGTGATGAGGAGGGCCGCTACAGACCACAACAGTGCCATGGCTCTACAGGACATTGCTGGTGTGTGGACAGTAGGGGGCAGGAGAGAGCAGGCACCCGCACCCCACCTGGTGCTCCACGTGCCAACTGTGATGCGCCAGGTAAATACACTATTTTTACATAAATTCAGGATTGTAAACAGGTTTAGTGGTTACTTTTACCCATTAAAAGGTGGAATGGTTGATTACCAAGGTAAAGGACTATGCACATACTCTCAAAGCATATGCACAGCCCGCTTGCCCAAGGGAATGCTATCTGGGTAGAGGTCATTGGGGTTTAAACGTTTATCTTTGGCAGGGCTCTTAGCAAAAGGGGCATTTTAGGGCATATGTTGGGCACCTATGTCTATGTAGCACAAACTTCTAGGTCACTGAATGTCTAGTGGTATATCTGTATGCCCCTTGTCTAGTGGATCTGGTGTCAAACCATTAGACATCTTTAGTCTATTAGTTAACCTATAGGGCATGCAGGCTTTGTAGCAATGGTGCAATGCCATAACAGGAAATTCTTCCAGCTGCTCCTCAAATCCTCGAAACTTTCCATCTATGAGCTGCAGAGCAACTGAGAGACCCTTAATTAAATGATTAAGGAAAGCACATTATCCAATTTGTTCTTTAATATTCATAAATGGCCAAATATGTGCTAGGTACACCCCACTCTGAGAGGTCCTGATAACCAGACTTGCATAGGCAGACAGCTTGGCAATGGTAGGTCTACAAGGTTAAACTGGTGTTCTCGGAACCAGAAGGGTGCACATTAGCCCAGCCTAATTTTACTATCATGATGACTGGAACCCACCAGCCAAAGCCATCACATCACTGCAGAGTGGCATACTAGAACAACTGGCGTTGTTCTTAATGTGTGGTTTCATGGTTGAAACCCACTTTAATGTCGGTCTGAGAAGTGGATTCAGGGAGGTGGCCCATCCTCTCTGAAGTTTTGAAGAAAGAAACTTATTCCTTGCTGGCTTCTCTCCAAAGGAAGGTTGGCCTTAGCTTGCGTCCAGCAGAGCTGGAAATTGTAGATGATGCTCTTTTAAGTTCAGTTCATGTACATTTGCTTGGGGTTTGTTCTTGTACATCAGTTTTATTATGGACATTTGCACAAATTTGCATGCCTTCCTCTTTAGGAAGATTGTCGCTGGTTACAGATCCCTGGTGAGCCTCGTTGTTCTGTAGAAAATCTAGAAAAATCAAATTGGGTTATTATGTTTTTTCTCCCGGATACAGAACAGCTAAAGACTCGGTGCGAACACCACAGAGACAGTGTGCAGACTGAAGTGGATGGTTGGCTTGTGACGGGAGCATTTGTCCCTCAGTGTGATGAGGAGGGCCGCTACAGACCTCAACAGTGCCATGGCTCTACAGGATACTGCTGGTGTGTGGACAGTAACGGGCAGGAGAGAGCAGGAACCCGTACAGGACCTGGTACCCCAGCTACCAACTGTGATGATCCAGGTAAACACAGCAGCTCTGCAGAACATCCTACACAATTTCAGGATTGAAAGGAGTATTCCCAGTTCCATTTATCTCAAATGTGGTCAGTTATCTGGTTTGATGCTCTGATGAACTGGTGTCTATGGTGTTATTCACCTTCAAGCAGTTTTGTAAACCAAAATATCGATGTCCGAATCGCACATCCTCACTTTTCTCATCCCTTTTTGTCATGCCACGGTCCATGCAGGACGCCCCAAGACTCAGTGTGAGCAGCACAGGGACGGCATACAGAAAACAGCTGACGGTTTGCCCATAGTAGGAGCCTTCATCCCTCAGTGTGATGAGGAGGGCCACTACACACCTCAACAGTGCCATGGCTCTACAGGACATTGCTGGTGTGTGGACAGTAGGGGGCAGGAGAGAGCAGGCACCCGCACCCGACCTGGTGCTCCACGTGCCAACTGTGATGCTCCAGGTAAATACACCAGTTCTTACATACATTTAGGATTGTAAAGAGAATCAAATTACTCCCTACTCATTTAGACTGAAGTTCTGCAGCTCGAGGGACCAGTGGCATATATATCTGCATGCCCCTTGTCTAATGGAGCTGGTGTCAAACTTTTAGAAGTGAGATGCTACCATTGGGTTTTTGAACCATGACAATGTGACTCAACCATGAGCTGTTAAACTATTAGTGAGTTTAGTAGTCAGCATGCCAAGTGCATGCTGCCTCAAAACTTTGCATTGTGCTGTGTGATTTGCCATGTGATTGCATACTTGAAAAATGAGTTTGATTTAAATTGAAGTGATCATACTTGACATCTATGTTTGTCTTTCACTCTCTCGGATGTCACGGTCTATGCAGAACGTCCTAAGACTCCATGTGAGAAGCACAGAGACAGCTTACATAGCAGAGGGGACGGTTTACCTGCGCTGGGAGCCTTCATCCCTGAGTGTGACGAGGAGGGTCGGTACAAATCATTACAATGCCATAGATCTACAGGACACTGCTGGTGTGTGGACAGTAGGGGGCAGGAAAGAGCAGGCACCCGTACCCCACCGGGCTCCCCATCTACCAACTGTGATGCTACCGGTAAACACATCAGCTCGGCTTCAACGATTTTGAGCCCAGCCATAAGTGTCTGCTTTAGTATTTGCCCATTTTCTATTTTTCAGAGTTGGATTCTGATTATTTCATCACAGATGAAAGATCTGGCTGGGGTTGTTTGTATTGTGCACCAAGATTTGTAGAGTTTGAACCTCTTCCGAAAAATTTGCTAGCATGTTAAACATGGCTTGGCTTATGAAGTGGCTTTTCATAGGTCTCATGGGACTTATGCAAACAGAACACTTAACTGGCTTAGGAACAGAACTCTCCTACAGCACGATCAGTTAGATCGACTCAGAAAATATAGTTTGTGGGGCTAGTTAGCACCATCAAATGGGCATGCTCAAATCATCCCTAGAGGTGTGTGGTGGTGCATCGCACTGTCGGTAGACCATCAGAATGAATGCAAAACATGAATAGGTGTAACTCGTCAGAAAGGAGGCAAACATAGTGTTCGCCTATCCAAGACGTTTGAACTATTATTGGAAATTTTTTATGATTATGACTAATTCCAGCTCCTACTGCATGTGTGGAACATAATTGCTGGTTTCCACAATTCACTTTTTTATTTTTCTTCTCTTTTATCATATAGCACGTCCCAAGACTGCATGTGAACAGCACAGAGAAAGAGCACAGGGGCAAGCAGTGGGAGCCTTCATTCCTCAGTGTGATGAAGAGGGTCAATACAGGTCTCGACAGTGCCATGGCTCTACGGGACACTGCTGGTGTGTGGACAATAGGGGGCAGGAGAGACAGGGTACCCGCACCCCACCTGGCTCCTCAGCTAGAAACTGCGACATTCCAGGTAAATTCCAGCTGTTACATTTAGTACTTTAGCCAAAGCTTCTTCCAGAAGTAGGAGGTCCTTGCGACTCATCCCTCTGAATTGCAAATTTATGTCTTAAAACAGGGGTATTTCATTAATTTTCATTGAGGTCCAGTAAGAGAAAATTTCCTCAAGCCTAACTTGCCTCAAAACTATAGCCTATATATTAAAGTAGCCTAAATTTAGATCAGCATTTTATGTCATGAATAACTAAATCAAATTGCTGTACAATTACAATTTAATATATTTTAACAATATTTATAGTCAGGTTCCACAATGAACTGGATGAATAATAAATATTATCCGGGTTCAGATTTAAGTGGGTATGATTATTTTCTGTGTCCTGATGTCAGGTCCTTGGTCTGGAAAGGACAATGTATGGGTCCGGACCCGGACCACAATCCGCCTATTAGTGACCTCTGTCTTAGAGAAATAGAGATGTGGAATTAAAACAATAAGCATCACAAAATAATGTTTCCTCAATATAAATATAAGGCGTAGTCAATAACACATCAATAGAATTAGTTCCATGCATGTTTTGACAGACACCACAAATAGCGAATAAAGAAGAAGCGAGAATAAGAATAGCAGGGGCAGAACCAATCATGTGGCTGAACTACAGTTACAGCCATTTTAGGTTGGGTAGATGTACAAAAAGCGTAAGACGTATCAGCGACTTAGCCTATGTGCTAATGTCTGGGTTACTGCAGGCGTGCAAACCAGTACTATTTCACATCTCGGTGAATGTTGTTTTTTTGTTCACATTTGAAAGCTGAAAGATTTAAGTTTTTATCACTTTAAGAATTAAGATTATTTTATTTATTTGGAGTTGGCCAACTAATTTAGTGTGTTCCATAAAACATAAAAAGTTTAACCAGAATTTGCCTTTTGATATCTTCACCTCTCACTTAGGATTAAAAAAAAGAACCTTTAAGTGTAACAAAAATATTGATTTGATTTATATCAATATTGACTGATATAAATAAATATAAAGTAAAGTAAATCAAAGAGTGCATAGTTTGCCATTTACTATAGAGTTAATGAAATAAAAACATAAATAACAGTTTACTGTGTTGTTTATTGAATGGACAAACTATGCTGGGATTGACTGGAATTATTGTCCCGCATTATGCAGAGGTGGGACCCCCTGTGCAGCGCCCAGAGACAGTGTGTGAGCGCTGGCGGGCCAGTCTTATGGAGCACTATGGAGGTCGTCCAGGTCCGGAGCATTTCCTTCCCCAGTGTGACGCAGCAGGCGAGTTTACCCCAGTGCAGTGTTATGGCGAGACCAATTACTGCTGGTGTGTAGACAAAGATGGGAGAGAAGTTCCTGGGACCCGCTCACAGGACAGCGTCAAACCTGCCTGTAAGTGCTTGTCCCCCAAACATCTGCAGTTTTTGTTATCTTTATATTGTTATTTTTACTTCTCCTACAGGATTTTAGAATTGGTTGTTTTTGACTCTCTAAAAACACATGCATTGTGTTGACAGGTATACCAACTGTGCCCCCGATCGTCATACATCCATCACCGCCCCCAAATGTGACTCCTCCCCCATCAGGCACTATTTTGCTCTATGCTCAAGGCCAACAGATTGGAGCGCTTCCTCTCAATGGCACACGCATGGACAAGGACAGATCCTCAGTGGTTCTCGCCCTGCATGTGAGATTTTTATATTCAGTTTATAGTTCGTTCATGAGCTAAATTGTTTATGGCTGGGGGAAAAACAAGGGTCTTAATGTTGTAGTACACCAAAATCTGCAGTGATTCATGACTTAATTACACCCAGGACTGTTTACACAGTTAATTCATGTAATCTGAATAGAAAGCCTAGAATATTGACTTACTGACATGGCTTCTGTAGTTATATTATACAATATCAAAATGTAATTTTGGCATTATATATTCTGACATATGTTATTACACCTCTACGTAAAATGCAATATTTCATGCCTTGAAACATGATCCATTATTATACTGTATCTCTCAGCCTTTAGTTCCCTGCTGTATTTGTAAATCATATCTACTGAACATGTGTACTCATCAGGGCTCCATAGTCGTTGGTATTGACTTCGACTGCAGAGAACGGATGGTTTATTGGACCGATCTTGCCGGAAGGACGATCAGCAGAGCTGCTCTGGAGCCTGGATCAGAGCCCGAGGTCCTCATTAATACCGGTAATGGAGAGCTTGAATTTAGTACTAATACTTTTTAACGTTGAAAAAAGAATACACCATTCACATACATTGGTCCGCTATAACATTAAAACTACAAAGTAAATAACTTCATTTTACTTTAATAAGATTATCTTGTTAGTGGTACATGTTATGAGATGGGATATATTAGCCAGAAATTGAAAAGTTAGTTCTCAAATCTCATGTGATGGAAGCATAAAAATGGGCAAATGTAAAGATCTGACAAGGAGCAAATTACTCGACTGGGTCAAGGCATGTCAAAAACAGCAGGTCTTTTCGTGCTGTGCGTTTATGCATGTTTAGTAGATAAATATCTGCATTTTCATACACCAACATAAAATATAACTAAAAAAAATTTGCTGTAATAATGAATGAAAAGATTACCAATAAATAAGTCTGTTCCTTCTCTTATTTTTAAGGCCTTATGAGTCCAGAGGGTTTAGCCGTGGATGAGAAACGCAGGAGGATGTTCTGGGTGGACAGCACTCCAGATAAAATTGAAACAGCCAAACTGGATGGAAGTGATCGCCGTGTTCTGTTCAACACGGATCTAGTTAATCCGAGAGCCATCATAGTGGACTCTCTCTCAGGGTATGTGCTGTAATACACTTTTTCTACCCACTTCCGCCGTCTTTTTCTGGTGATTCAGCAAGTACAAACCCTATACCTAGCAATGGCACAGTGTGGCTTCAATAAAATAAAAAGCATAATGTAAAGGAAATGAAGTGCGGATGGAAGGAGGTAGATCAAAAGCTGACAGCGACGAGGCGAGAGTGCAGATGTGAGTGTCATTTCGTAGGGGAGGTCCAGAAAATGACTCCCACTCAAACACACGCATCTGCACATGCGGAGAAATGTAACTTAAACCTTCTGTGCAATCAGAATAGCATGTGAGAATGCATGTGTGTATACTAGTAGTTTACATTAATCTTCTAAGTTTATGTCTTCAAGGGCTGCATATTTAAATTCCAAACCTTAGAAAAGCATTGCTTAGTGAAGGCCTGTGATCATGAATATCCTTCACCAGCGAACTTACTTACAGGCCACTCAAAATGAGGGCCTTGAATCTTTTGGTTGGTTCAACAACACAACATTTTGTGTACAATAGCATCCTTATAGCCACACTGTGACATCATACTGTGGGTGGTATTTAGGAATTATAGGGAAATAATCAACAGTGGTAATTAGTTCATCGTTGTCGACAATGACAAGCCTTCGTGTTAGCGGTTACGAAAGTGTTTTTGCCTCTTTACAGAACCCTGTACTGGACCGACTGGAACCGGGAAGCCCCAAAAATCGAGAGCTCCACTGTTGAAGGGCAGAACAGGAGGGTACTCGTGCAGGAGGGCATTGGGCTTCCTAATGCTCTGACAGTCGACACTACAACACGTCAGATATGCTGGGCTGATGCAGGTATTGCGCATAAAGTGGTATTCTTAAAAGCACTACCTAACCTTTTTTTGGACGGGTTCACCGAGTAATGCTGTCTGTTTACGTTTTCCCCTACAATTAAACATACTCAGGAGAAAGTTCAACCTTTTCTCACCTACACTTATTTAATTATAATGAAGTATGTTATTAAGTATCATAAATTATACAGTAATGACAGAAAAGGTAACAAGAAAGATTTTTCTTTTACAAGCTTAAGCAATAGCAACAAAGTTATAAACATTATAAATAAAAATATAATGGTTCCTGTAATGGAGCATATGTAAGCGACAATGTGTTTGTTTTTGTGTTAAAAAAGGAACAAAGCGTTTGGAGTGTATTGCTCCTGATGGGACGGGCCGACATGTGATCCACCAAAATCTGAACTATCCGTTTAGCATGGTGTTCTACGCCAATCATTTCTACTACACGGACTGGAGGAGGTAAGAATAATGAACCGGCCTAGACTAGGGCACGGACAAAATACAGGTGCAAATGGTAGTATTCAGATTCAGGACTGGTTGAGGAACCAGCTTTGGGATCATCCTTTGCGGATAGAGGATGCCCCTAGTGTGTGTTTAGTGGTGTGTTTCACTGCAAGAATTGGTCAAATGTGGTCAGAAGAGTAACTTACCTTACTTTCATTCATATGCAGCCACGTTGCGAGAGACGTCACTTACCTGTCGTTTGGATGGAAATTTGCATGGGGTATGGGCACCAGGTCGTAAAAACAATTAGCGTCATGCTTAAAAAGTGCATTGTATGTGTCCCAAATAGTGAAAGACAGTGTGTGTGTGTGTATAGAT
>JAOVVF010000002.1:591048-603759 GCA_028565595.1 Duopalatinus emarginatus | reverse complement strand
AGTACAAGCAGCTTACGCACGTTTGACGAGGATTCTTGGCTATGCGCTTAGTTCTGCTAACGGTTTTACGTTGCACGTCTCTTAGGCAAGCACCCAAACGGAGGCCTCGGGGAACAGCGAACCTCAGCAGCGACGGATGCTGAAGAACAAAGCCGTCATGTGTAAACCTATCAACGACGAGCAGGGCATCCAGTGTGAACTTGAGCCTCCGAAACTATTGTCTGAGACGGGTTTGTGTACATCGTGCTTACTTACGTTCTTGTTACAGCATCCTTGAATCACTGAGTCACGGCACAGAAAAGAGTTGGGTTTGGAAACTGATGGCTTGAGTCGATCTTTCACTATATGGACAAAAGTATTTGGACACCTGCTCATAGCACCTACAGAAGCTTTTATGAGCTTTAAAGGCAAAGCACTACTTAATATATAAGTGTCAAAAACATAAATGCGGACGAGTTTGAGTTTCTAACTTATAATAATCAATGTGATAGTCAAAAAACGTTTTAATTTTTACAAATTTAAGAAATACAGCTAAACATACAATTGTTTAGCCCCGCCCTTGTTTAGCCAAGCTGTTCGAAAAGTGTCGTAGGTGTTGTGTGTGTGACTCTAGTAGATGCACTTATGCTAATGCAAAAGTGATAAAAAGGGGTGTTTTAATGTCCTTATGACATCCAGTTACCCCCACTGTCACTGCAGATTCATCATCTTCATCACATTCAGAAATATCATTGGAATCTGAAGACCCAGCACTGTGAAATTCCCAGTCCAAGTCCGTCATAATAGTGTTTTACCATGGCATTGTTTACTGTTGTCCACCAGTGACGGCGTTTTGTAGTGCACCCGGGTCTTTCCGTTAATTTAATCAAATTTGTCAATTTTAAAGCAAATTAAGCTGCTATTTAAATTTTAATTCATGTCTGTTTATTTCAGTATCTAAAATGATCTGAAATCACCAGGTGGTTATATAAAGTTGGTCCCCCTTTGCAGCTAGGACTGTGCGATTATACATTTCATATCCTGATTCAGGTCCATTCATATCCCAATAACGATACATATCACGATATAGCATGTTTTCAGTAAATTTAGTATTTTATTATTATTTTTTTTAAATAAAATGACGACATAAAAAAAACATTTCTTATATATGTTAAATTATACACAGTCAAACAATTAAAGATATTTCCTGCTGTGTGGTGTGCTGCGGGAAAAAGACTGTCAATGTCTGCAGCCAAAAAAAGCGCAAGTTTTACACGCCTCCTTTTTAAATTTCGGTTTCTAAAATGAAAACCGAATGACCAAAAGATACACAAACCTTTTAACATACAAGCCTTATTTTGTACTTGCTGGTCTGGGTACCTCTCCTGTTCGGAATCAGTCCGGTCTGCACCGTGTGCGTCTCTTACGAGTTTTTGCGTGAGCCGCCTTGACGTGTTGTCTGAACAACAAAACAACTGCAGTGAAGTGTGTGTTTTGCGACATAACGAAACGGAAGATAAAGTGTAATATTACACAATATACGTTTTTCTACCATCACACAATAAATATATCGTCATATCATACAGTTCTATTTGTACCTATAACAGCTCCCACTCTTCTGGGGAGTAGTTCTACAAGATTTCAGATTAGTGTGTCTGTGGGAGTTATTACCCATTCATCCAGAAGAGTGTTTATTGGGGGTCAAACACTGTTGTTAGACATTAGGACCTGGCTCCCAGTCTCCATTCTAGTTCATGCCAGAGGTCTTCAATGAGGTTGAGGTCAATGATGCCACTCACGGTTGATTGTGGAATTCAACGACACTTGAATTCAGACTCGTTCTGTCACAAATGTTTGTGCAATGGCTGCATGACAAGGTTTTAGATTTTCATACACCTGTGGAAACTGGGCTGAATTAAAACGCTGGATTTTTTAGGAGGCGTTATTAAGACGTGTGTCCAAATAGATTTTGTCCATACGCTGTGCCTTTTCAGTCCATAACTACTAGCTGTAAACTAAGTAAAGTTAAATGTATGAGAACACAATTCAGTTAGTGGAATTTTTAGGTCCTTACAGTAATCATTTCCACATCGATGATGCATTAATATTCAGTAAATGCCTGATATGAAAATAAAAACATGAAATGATCTGCAATAGTAACTATTTATACTTTATTGAATTATATGTGTATTTAAAGAAATGTTGTAAGTGTTTCTTACAAACAAAAAGTGATGAGTCTCTTTCTCTCTTTCTCTCTACAGTTATCGATGAAAATGGAGAGAAAGTGAGACTGGTGCCTGTGCCCATACCTGTTCCAACACCCATATACATTCCTGTACCCATGAACCTGTACACTCAGTTCACACCATTACCGCTGGGATTTCCTCTTCCTGTATGTATTTTACTCCACACCCAGTCATACCTAGGCTGCGTCCGAAATCGCATACTTCCGTACTGAGCAGTACGCGAACGCAGTATGCGAGTGTGACTAGCGTGTCCGAATGTGCAGTATGCGTAAAGCAGTACGTGAAAAGTTCCCGGATGACGTACTGCATCGGGAGACATTTTGCAGTACGTGAACTGAGCACACTGTTCTATCCCATAATGCAATTCGAGTAGCGCTAGTAGACGTTTGGAACTGAAGAGGAGCAATATAAAAGTATTTTTTATTTTAATAATTTCTATATTTATCATTTCTTCTGAGGTAAAAAAAAAAAACATACATTCTAAGGTTAAAAAAGTACATCTGGGGATTAAAAAACCGGCTGTGATGTGACGTCATGCGTCACATGACATTGAAAAGATGGCGGATGTAGTGCGTCCGAGGCTGTGCATACTGCTCGCTCGCGTACTGGAATTGCGTACTGCTTTAATGGTAAAAAAGTGCACACTGCTTCTGATTCAGTATGTACTGCTCGAGTACGCGATTTCGGACGCAGCGCTAATCTGTACTCTGTCTTTTTTTTTTTTTTTTTTTCCTGACATCCCTTTAACTGTCTATAAAGTAGTGACTATGGTTAAAGGACTTTTTTTGTTTGTTTGTTCTTTTTTTTAGATCCCTGTGCCACTAGTTGTGCCAGCTTCTCAGGAATCCGCACAGCCAAGTTCCGCTAAAGGCAGCGTCCCCTCACAAAGCTCAGTGGAGGACGAAGATGCAGAAAAGGCCAAGAGCAGGCCCGTGTCCCATGGAGGTACATGAATGAACATTATAAGAGCAATCAGTGTGTTTGTGCATGGATTAATTGAACTTTATTTAACTTGTATGTTCAGACCAGGGAAGTACATACAGCGGGGATTTGGAATCTGAGGCCAGGTCTACTCCGTTCAGTTGGGCAGATCCTGAAGATTCTTCACACAATCCTAAGGCATCAGTCGCATTACCTGAAGCAGAGGGACCTAAAAAGTCTCCTGCTAGCTCCACGGCAAGCAACCTGGTAGATTTGGAGAAGGACATTCCTATTGGTTAGTGGAAAAGTCTGTTAAATTATAAATAAAATAATGTATACATGCAGTTTTTTTTAAACTGTGATGAATAGGCTTTTGTTATCTTAATATATTATTCTATATAGTTCTTAATTCTATTTTTTTTTATTTGTTATACACTAAAATGCCAGAAAACACTATCTAGGCACGTCATTCGTTGCGTCCTACAGTGCCTATATAAAGCTCTAGACAGTTCCCTAATGGTAAACTGGTTTGTTTACCTGGAATTCCATGAGACCCTGATATGTCTACAAACCAGTGGTGCGAATTTCTCGGTGTCTGGAGATTTGATTTGGTTCCGTTTTTAGGGTCACGATAAAATTTTTCTATTCAAATGGTTAATATATATATTTTTCTTATGTGGTTCACAAGATGAAATGACGATGTAAACAAATACAACATTTACTTAAAACTACATTTTTATTTTTTTACCATAAATTGGAATATGCTTAAAACTTTGTAAGTTAAATGACCAGTATTAGGTTCACTTAGCTGTCCTGCTTTTTTTTAAATAAAAAAAAATCTGTCAATGAACAAATAGCTCAAAATATACAAATGCAAACATAGACTTCAGTCTACAACAGTGCATTAACCTTTAACTGAAAATAAAATATAAAATATAGACTTTAAAGTCATAGTTAGCTAGTCCGCTAGCAATAAAGCTGGCTAACTAGCTTGCTGTACGTTGGCCTAGACGGCCTTCTTCTACAGCGACCAAGTGGACACGTAATGCGATATGCAGTGTGTTTGGGAGTAGCAGCAACAAAAAATTAATCTTAAACGCATTTTAAAATTGAACATTGGGCATTTTGAATCGATTCACAATCGCCAGGACTAAGAATCGTGATTCTTTAAAAAATTATATATATAAGTATAATTTTAGCACCAATTTGGAGCAAACCATTGTTTGTTTAAGATCTGCAGGAATTTAACTGGGTTTTTTTTTCCCTCGTTTTTATTTCTTTAGCATCAAACGATCACGAAGCAGCAAAGGAGCAGAAATTATCAGCGAAGCGACGCAAGAGAGGAAAGAAGGTGTGTTTTACGTAGGAATAAAAAAAATATCTAGCCTGCACTCAGGTTTACTGCAGTATATAAACTTTCCCCTGTTAAATGGAGGTCTTTGAAAGAGAAAATGTGACTCATATACACCTCCATCTGGCTTCGTTGTATGGACAAGCCGGATATGGGTGTGCATCTGTATTTTTGGACGTTTAAGAGCAGAGGGATGATAAATATGAATGTTAAACTTTTAGATGTTGGGAGATTTCTAAAAATCTCCCTGGATTTGTGGGGTTTTTAAAGCTTGCCAAGTATAAGGCATGGCACACACTGTTCATTAGAGTTCTCGCTAGAGCCAAGAGGTCTTATCATAGCTACACCTCTAATGATAAGTTTGTAGTCACCTAAACACTTTATGATGCACAGAATTGCTTTTTAGCTGATTTAATCTTGCATTTGTTACAAGTAGTGCTTTTTGTAGTGTAATTTTATTTTATTTTAATTTTATGTTTTATTTTTAAAATTTACACTTAAATGTGATATTTTAGAAAAAGGTTTAAAGCAGTGAAAGTTGCGAACAACGGTACTTGCACGACTCAAGCTTATTTATCAGTCTTTGTTTTGAAGTCAAAATTTGTAAATGTTTTCTGGATAAGAAACCAAATTACCAAATGCTTCGCGTAAACCGCTGACGGCGTTACCCTGTGCAAGTTTATTACCCTGAGGACTCGTTATCAACCTAAGGTAAGACTGACCTGCTTAAAAACTTTCTATTTTCTGTATATGTCTCAATTTCTTATTTAGAATATTTAAGTACATGTTTGATTTACATTGTGTACATGAATTAATGGAGTTTATTGATCACAGTTATTTAGTTCCCTGTCCTCCAAAAGTATTGGGGCAACAAGGCCAGTTGTTTACGTTTTTACATTTATGACGTTTAGCAGACGTCTTATACAGAGCGACTTACAAAAATGCCTAGTCATTTACTTGGAATATCTAAAGCTAGTGTAGACAGACCAGAATTCAAAGTACTTGAAGCTAGGATTTTGTCCTAAATTAGCTATTACAAATCAGAAATTGCGACTGCACCGAATACAAAACTTGCAAAATTTTAAAAGCCTAAAACCACTTCTAAACTAGTTGTTGTGCTATACACTGAAAACATTCGAGCTTGAGATCAAAATATGAATGCGATTCTTACTTGCTGATGAATTGTTTGCACCTTGTGGTATGACCTGTATATTTATGCCCTCAAAGTCTTCCTTGAATAGTACAAATATTATACTTTCACCGCTACCCTCTGGATGTTGCTGATGGCAGTGATGGCTGCTTTTAGATTTAGAAATTCTACCTTTACATGCATGCTAAATCCGATATATTTTTAATATAACGCACATGGTTAGGGTAACATTTACTGTACACGTTACCATGACAACAAGCTTCACGTAGAGGAAACGCGAAATGTTACCAGAGTAATTTACATTTGCTCAAATACTTGTCTGAACAGCTCATTGGGACAGCAGGGGAGCTCTAGGGCTAACAACAGGGTTATGTTCTACATCAGCTTTGAACTCGGTTATTATTATTAGATATGACACTGAGTATTTTAAGGTTTGAAACATAAACGCTGTTTCCTCTGCTAACCAGCTCCCGCTGTGTTATGACGCGTACACATGCACAGATTGTAGATAAATTGTCTGTTTTCAAATTTAATCGAATACAAGTGTTTACACGCCTATTATTCTTTTATTTAAAAGATTACCCACCTTGATCAATCGGAAAGGTAATTTAATCAGAATTACCCAGATCACACGGCTCTATTCTGAGTGAGGTGTATACATGGACGTATTCTATTCTGATTGAGCTATTAGTCAGATTATCAGGCTGCATGTAAACATACCTAATGTTTGATCACTTATACAGAAGGTATTTTTAACACATGTAGATGTAAATATCAGAATATTAAAGATGAAATTCTGGTCAGCATAATCTTGTAAGCAGTTTTGATCTTAAACCCAGATGTTTTGTGTAGCAAAAACTAAAGTAATTGGCCCATTTCTAGTACTTTTAGAAGGAACAGTATGTATATATCTGAATGCTGTTATATACTTTAAAGTACTAAATGTTATTACATACATCCGAATTTGGAAATCGTTGACATTGTATTTACTCCTGTGTTCCTGCTGTTAGTCATCTGGTGACTCTTACATCATTCTTTGCTGTATTGACACATCTGCTTTGATTGGTTCCTAAATTTATTGTAGCTTAAGTTATACACAGTTCAATTAGCTTATCATTCTGTACATTTTTTTTTCTTTGCCCTTGTTCGCAACTGGCTTTCAAAATCTGAGCTTGCAAAAAACTAAATCACTTAAACATATATAGTGTTTTTTTTGTTTGCTTATCGCTGCAATCCCAATTAAAAGATTTGATAGATTTGATTGAAAGTTAGGAGGAAATAGATTTATGGAAGCTTATAAGTATTTTGAGGTGAACAAATGTTTTTACAGTAGGTTCAATTATGACCTATATATCCTGCTTGCAAAATTATTATAGTATTAATAGCTATGGAAATAATATAAATATTATTAAACTGTTATTTAAAACCTTTATTCTATTTAGTACACTTAATTCATATTAAATACTGGTGTTCTTTCCCGTCTTTATCAGGGCTCTGATGGTGAAGAACCGAGGAGTTTCAAAGAAGAACTGGATGCAGCTGATTGTGCGCAGTCCACCTCGGACACTAATTTAGATCAGTTCAATATAGAGTCTTGCCAACACGATGAAACCCTGGGGAACAGTATTTTCATTAGTTCAGAATGCATGCCGCTTGAGGATGATGAGCTAGATGAGGAACAAAACACATTCGAATATGGTGAAGAAATCACTCTGTCCTCTGGGTCAATGATGCCTTCAAGGACGAGTCTGAAAACAGGGAGTAAAACAGTTAGATCTCAGGCGTCATGCACCAAAAAGCAGTTCTGTATCTACTGTCAAAAATCAAACACCAAAATAGCAAGGCACTTGGAGCGAATTCATTCAAGTGAAACAGATGTAGCATATGCTCTCAGCTTTCCAAAAAGATCTAAAAGGAGACACATGCTACTTGAACAACTTCGCAAGAAAGGCAATTATCAGCATAATATTAAAGTTATTCAGAGTGGAGTTGGAGATATCGTTATGCAAAAACAAACCAAAAGAAAGCGGCCTGCGATGGAATACTTGCCCTGCCAACATTGCCTAGCTTTCTTTGTCCGGGAAGGGCTGGAGAAACATGAGAATTCATGCAAAAGGAAAATGATTTCCCAATCTTATTCAGAGTCCTTGGAACAACTGGACGCTAAACATGGGTCTTTCTTCCAACCTACCACAGAACTAAATGTTCAGTCGCTTGTCAAACTGAACCTCGTCCAAACTCAAATTCCATCATCCAGTTCTGAAGCCGCGTCACATTCTAATCTTGTATCAAGCCGCCAGTCCAATGCCACTGGCTGTTCTGAGCTCATCTCCCAACATGAACTTGAAACCTCTTTGTCAAGTAGTCAGTCAAGTTCTGAATTTTCTGACCGAACAGTTCTACAACCTGATGATGGACCAAGTCGTCTGTTTAGTCAACCTAGTCCTGAACTCTTCCTTCCAACCAAGTCTGATCTTGGTCAATCTCCTAAATCAGAAATCTCTAATGAATGCACCTTAACATCTAATCCTGAACCCAAACTTCAGTCTAATTTTGATTCTCAAATACAGTGCAATGAGACATCAAGTCCTACAGTCAGTCACCCAATTCCCAAACCTTGTCATCAGTCTAGCCTTATTACCACTGAAAGCAATCGAGAAACCAGGAAAGCAAGTTTTGACTTGTGCCTCCCATCCACTCCTGAACTGGGCCCACTGACTTATCCTGAGTCAAGTCCTAGTCATCTAAATGTTGACTTGTGTTTTGAAGAGGTTTTGAGCTCCAGTCCTGAAACCAGCCTCCACCATACTCCTGTATACAGCAGCACTGTTGAATCCAACATAAAAACTACACTTGAATCATCTCTTGTATCCAGTATGATGAACACTGATGCATCTAGCGGTGCAAATCTGAATGCTGAATCATGCCACCAGCCCATGGTTAATCAAAAATCCATCCCACATCCTGCTCAACCAAGTTTTCAGTCCTGCATTTTAGACAGCGTGGGATGTGATCTCAGGCCACCACCTAGTCCAGAACTGTGTAATCAAACCACCTTCATGTTGAATCATGAATCTAAAATTCAGTCCAACTTGGAATCCTGCACCCAAACTGGTCCAAAAACTAGCCCTTGCAGTCCCAAATCTTACGACCAAACCAGTCGTATCAGTGCTAAATGCAGCCCTGAAACTAGCCCTCTGCCTTATGCTAGTCCTCAAACAACTTTGGAATCCTGCTTCGACACGGTTTCTCAGTCCAGTTTTGAAAGCAGTCTCTTTCCTACACCTGATTCTTTCCGCTGCCAAGTTGTTGAGTTCAACAGGAAACCCACTGTTGGGCACGGTCTCACATCCAGCATAAAGTGCAGCAGTCATCCACCCATCAGTCCTGAGGCTAATCTGGAATCTGTACCACAGATCCCCAGTACCAGCTCCCACTGCCTGGATGCATCAGATGGTCTTGACTACCATCTGATTATTGGTGACCGTTTACCCAAACCCCCTGAAGAAAGCTTGACCTATCAAGAGAAGTCTGTTGAAATCGCTGATGGAGAAACCACTTTCAGATCATCTTCCATGAAAGCCAGTTCATATTGTGAGACAGCATCCGTTCCACAATCCAGTTTAAATTTAAGTTTAAACTGTAGCACCTCTTGTGATCCAGTGCTGTCCCAACAGATAAGTTTAAACACAACATTCGATGGCGGGAAGATAAAGAAAAGGCTGTTTTGTCTTTACTGTAAAAAACCCTACATCAAAATGACGCGGCATTTGAGCCAAAAACATGCGAATGAAATGGACGTAGCACGTGCACTTCGTTTTCGAAAGGGGTCCAAAAAACGCTCGGTTCTATTTGAACAGATTCGGAAGAAAGGAAATTATCAGCATAACGTTGAAGTTCTTAAAAATGGAAGTGGACAGCTTATCACCGGTAAACGATCAAATAAAGACCATTCTGTAGAGGTGTACCTTCCTTGTCAGTATTGTCTGGCATTTTATATCCGCCATGATCTATCGCGGCATGAAAAGCGTTGCAAAATGAGAACAAACGGGGGTGACGTTTGCCTGAAAAGGACTGCGTCGTCAAAGCTGCTTCCACTGCAGGATGGTGTTTCTGGAGATATGGAAGAAGCTATTCATAGTATGAAGCAGGACAGGGTATTGCACCATATAAGAGATGATGCTCTGATTCGCAAATATGGTGCTTGGCTTTTCGTAAAACTTGGTCGTGGTAAAAAGCATCAAATGTATATAACGCAGAAGATGAGGGAATTGGCTAGGCTTATGCTAGTCGTGAAAGAGTTGGATGGTAGTGTTCAGTATTTGCATCATGTATGCACTCCATCCCGGTTTGATTTGGTCATTAAAGGTGCCAAGCTACTCAGCGGGTTTGATGAAACTTTAAGCATATTCGAAAGGCCGTCTTTGGCATTGAAAATTGGCCATTCTTTAAGACAAGCAGCTGAAATTATTTGTGGTGAGAACATTATGGAGGATGATACAGAGAGCGTTACAAACGTCAAAGAGTTTATTGGGCTTCTTGAGAAAAATTTGATTTTTTGTGCTAAAAACGCTGACCGGGTCAACCCTGATACCCCTGAGGGGCCCACCGCAGACCTATCTGCATGTCAAGAGAGCTGTCCAGTCTCAAACACACTGAAACAAGATCTCGAGTTATGTGCCCACAGAACTAGGCGAGAAGATGGTGAAAATGTTGAGTGTAATGAATGTGGGCTGTGTGCAGCCATCTCAAATGGATCAGAATTTCACCCAGATAAGAATGAAAACTTGCATTGCAGCAGTGATGTTGTCGAGCCATCTACCAACCCTGCAGCACCATCTTCTGTGTCTCAACAGTTCGAGGACTCAAAGTCAGAAATGTTTCCGTTACGAACAAATACAGCAGAAAGTGCGAAGAAACACTTCTGTGTCTATTGTAGGAAGCCTTTTTTGAAAATAGCCAGGCACTTGTCACGGAGCCATGCAACAGAAAAGGACGTGGCCCATGCCCTCAGCTTTGCAAAAGGATCCAAAACTCGACAGTGCTTACTTAGGCAGCTCCGTAATAAAGGTAATTACCAGCATAACGTCGAAGTTCAGCAAACTGGGAATGGGGAAATCATCCCACTTAGGCGGAAAAGAAAGTATAATTTGTTGAATTCCTACCAAGCTTGTGCTCATTTGTCTGGGTTTTTATATCCAGGCTGAGTTGTGGAAACATCAAAGATCGTGTAAAATGAAGAAGGCTGAAGACAATCCCCCTCGCAGAGGAAAGCATTTTGCTTTGCATGACGACCTTTCTGAGGGCTGCCAAAATCTTGTTCGCAGCATGAGAGATGACGTCTCAAAATATCTAAGGAATGATGCCTTAATCTGCAAACTTGGAAACAGACTGTATGAAAAATATGGGCATGAAAAGGAAGGATATCAATACACGGCGCACAGAATGAGAGCTCTAGGTAGGTTTATGTTGGCCGTAAGAGAGTTGGACGACAATGTGAAGGATCTCTATCAAGTGTGTACCGACTCCAGGTTTAGTTTGGCTTTGGAGGCTGCCAAGAAAATTGGAGGTTTTGATCCAAATACTAACAAATTTAAAAAATCAGTAGCATTAAATATGTGTTATTACTTGAAATGCGCCACTAAAATCGCTTTGGAAGCGAATGACATCGGAGATGAAGCCAGATCTCGAGCCAGAAAATTCATCGAGCTGCTGGGAACAGATTGGTTTTCTTACCAACCCTCACATATCCATACTACAAGTCGTAAGCAAACCGAAGCAGATATCCTAAACCTGATAGAAGATGTTGTCAAACTACAGACTTTATTGAAAAATACTGAAGACAAAGCCAAATCGGATCTTATAGATCATCCCGATCGTAAATCATGGAAAAGTCTATGTGAAACACTTCTTGCCGAAGTGACTCTGTTTAACAGAGGACGAAGGAACGTAGCTGAAAAAATGCTGCTTGCGGGCTACACCCAGAGGGACAAAGAGCCTATCCGTGGGGAAATGTGCGAGCCCCTGACAATGCTGGAACGCACTCTTGACGGTGTGTTAATAAAAGTCCGAGTCACTTGTAGAGATGGGAGCTTGATTCCTGTTCTGTTCACCGAAAGGATGGCGTCATCTCTGGACGTTCTTGTCAAATACCGTGAGGATGTGGGCGTTCCCAAAGACAACCCGTACGTGTTTTCTCTAATGGTCACTGATGCTCACTTAAGAGCATCCGACTGTATAAGGAGCTTTGCTCAGAATTGTGGTGCAAGCAAACCCGAGGTTAGGTTACATAAACATGTGGCTACGGTTTTCCAAATACTGAACTTTAACGCCAGTGAAAGGCAGCATGTGGCTGCACTTGTGGGCGATAACAGCTTTGATTGGCAAACTGTGGAGGAAAACGTCTCGCAGTTGGCAGAAATCTGTAGCCTGTTGCAAGCGATGGAGGAAGGAGCTGAATCAGACAAGGATACAGGTATTTTCTTACTTATTTCTTATTTCATTGTCTTTAATGTGAAACATTATGCTGGATTTATAGAAGCAGACCTGCCAACCTTGCACAAGAATGTGCCGTCACAGCTATCGCTCAAAAAAACACAAAAAGTACAGCATCCTGTCCCAGTTAACAATGCCACATAAGCTAATCGCCATCCGAGTTTGCTTGAATATGACTGACAATTGCACATATGTTAAAACAAAATTTATTGATATTACCTCAAGTAAATAAGTCCACACTTTCATATTAATTACTGTGTTTAATGTCTCCTGTGAGCATGTTTTAGGCTGTATGTTTTTAAAATTACACCCCACACACACACACTTTTCTGGCTGCCCAAGCACCTTAAGGTTACTATAAAAATAATCTGATCAGTCATAACATTAACACTACTAGTCAAAATAACATAGGCAACAAGACTAGTGTTGACTCTAGTGTTGATGGCTCTGAAGACATTAGCAAGTAATACTTACGTGTACATTTTTTTTTTTGCCAGAATAGAAGGATGGTGTGTTTATGTGAACCAGTATAAATGAAATGTAAAAACCATTACATGAAAAGATTTGGC
>JAOVVF010000002.1:567663-585181 GCA_028565595.1 Duopalatinus emarginatus | reverse complement strand
CCTTAGCATCACTTTCTTGCTGTTGGATTTAATGAGTGAGCCTTATGAGCCTCATGTCCATTGTCATGTCACAGGTCCACTGGGTGTCCTTACTTGGACCACATTTGGTACTGTTTACCAGGAACACCCCACTTTGGTCCTGATTATCTTGTTACAATGGCACCTTGCGAGAACTGGGGATATATTAGTCAGCAGGTGAATAGTCAGTTCCTGAACTTGATGTGTTGAAAGCAGAAAAAATGAGCAAGCATGAGGATTTAAGTAAGTTTGACCAGGGCTGAATTGCTAATTGTTATTAGACGATAAGGTCAAAGCATCTTGAACATCATCAGGTCTTGCGGTTAATATACAGTATACACCACACTGGATACTACTTAACAAATGTGGTCCGAGGAAAGGACAACTTGGGAACCAGTGATGTGATCATGGTCACCCAAAGCTTCCAAACTAAAGGTTGTCATTTTCAAAGCATCAGGTCTCAGAATACAGTCGTGGTCCAAGAAAGGACAACTGGAGAACCAGTGACATAACTCACTGATGTGCGTAGGGTCCGATCCTGCAAATAACGCGTGTTCTTATGCTTTGCCTTATTTTGTCTTTTTACTCTTGTTGTTTTTTAATCAGTACCTTCTGGAAAATGGCCGGCTGGAGAACATCTTCACGGATCCTCTTTATAACCAGTTTACTGCAGACATGACCAAACTGATAAAAGACTGGGAATGCAGCTTAACGCCAAGCGGTAATACACTTTTCCGAAACCTATTTAAACGTACACTAAACACACACACACACAGGCAACAACAATATCGAGGTGGAAATAAAAGGATTGGGACGCAGCCCAATACAGCAGTCACTTCATTTTCTTCATTAGGCTGTTAGGATTCTTTTCCGTTATAAAACTGTTTACAAGCTCCGGTGTGCATCCGCAGGTTTCTTGCAGTCCCGCATCGAAGAGAGTTTCCTGTGGGAATGTAAACAGTTGGGCGCTTTGTCTCCTTTGGTGCTGCTCAACACTCTGATCTTCTTTGGGGCCAAACATCTCAACCTGAAAACCGTTGAGCAGTATCGGAATCTCTCGTTTTCCACAGTCACCCGCTGCTCCAGGAGCATCAAGCACGGCAAATCCTCCTACCTCAGGTTTAGATTTGTCGGGAAAGACGAAGGCGAAAAGGAGAAGAAAGGTCAGTAAGGGCATAACATATCTTAACATACATGTTGTATTTAATGCCGCATTTTTAGATTAAACACTTCTTTTCTTTCTTTTTTTTTATTCACAGTTTTGCTCGGTAAAAGGAAGCGAGACGATGCAGAGGAGAACATGGAGTATGGTGAGATGCCTGAGAATACAGAGGACCCTTTACGCTGTCCTGTCAGGCTGTACGAGTTCTACCTCTCTAAATGGTGAGACATAGCCAATCATTAGTATTCACGCAATTAGATTTATCTGGACATGTACAGACCAACATCACCAAGGGCGGGGCGTTATATCGGTATAGTAAAAAATATATCGATATAAACAGAGTCGGATATGGAGTTTTTAAATTGCGCTGAGCTCAAATCTTGGGCAGAGCCTCATTCTGTTCTCTTGCTATGAGTCTGTGCTCTGCTCACAGCCCTGCCCCCCACCCTCTCTCTCTTTCTTTCTCTCTCTCTCTCTGTCTCTCTCTCTTTCTCTCTCTCTCTCCGTGAGTGACACAGAGCAGTTAGTCTGTAAAAAATATGGAGGACATGTACAGACATGGCCAATTATTTTATAATTATTTATTTGTGTTGTAGGCTACAATTTCATTTACATTTCCAAAACATTTAGGTTTGCTTTCTTTGTAGTAACATGTTCTTAACATGTAGCCTAATTTCACTGTTCTTAAATCACTTTCTTTCACACACTGTATGTCTAAGTTAATTAACATATTCGTTGTCTACTACAATCTTTATTTTAATATTTAAAAATGTTTTTTTCTGACGTCTTGTTTGACAGCTTGACAGCTGAAAAATAGCAAAATGTACAATCATGGGGTTTAAAAAAAAAAGGGTAAAGACACCCAGTGAAAACCTTTGTCTTAAACATAATTAAACATGGGCACTTGATTTTCATTCGAACTATACTGAGAGATAAGGTTGAGGTAACATAAAACGTGAAATATAAAAAAAAGGATCAGAATTTCTAATCCTGGCAATTCTGAATCGATTCAAAATGCTCAAAAAACAATTTTAAAATGCGTTTAAGTTTAATTTTTTTGCCACTCCTACTCCAGAGCGTACTGCACATCGCATTACATGTCCTCTAGGCTGCCGTACAGCAAGCTAGTTAGCCAGCTGCCTTTTTCTGACTGGCATCCGCTAGCAAGGAGCCAGGTAGCTAAGCTAACCTAAAACTGGTCATTTTAGTTACAGAATTTTATGCACGATCCTATTTTTTGGTATAAATATAAAAATATGCAAAAGCTTTGATACCGGAAGGAACCTAAAAGTATTGTTTTTAATTTGTTCTATTTGTTTACATTCTATTTGTCAATTCATCTTCTCAACCACATAACTTATACAAAATTTATAAACCATGTGAATAGAAAAATCGTTCCTGAATCGAAAATTGTTCTTAAATCAAATTGCGAACTCCAACAATCAGGGCTCAAATTGAATCGCCAGAAACTGAGAGATTCGCACCCTTACATAGAACTGAATGTTCGGTTCAAGAAATGTTCAGGAATCATGATTTTTTAAACATTATTTTACACCACATGTTTATCGGATTGTATGTTGCCATTCAACTAAAATACATCAGGATGCGATTTTTTTTTTTTTAAGATTTTTTATTTATTTCTTAATTTTTTTTTGGTCCATGTATCGCCCAGCCCTACGTCCTGCTCATTCTCTTCCCACATTTCTTTAGTCATTAGAGCACAAGGCTTCAATCTTGTCCGCAAAGAGCCGACGTAGCTGCAGGCTTTCATTCCGACTAAGCAGCACCTGATTCCACTTGTTTAATCACTTCGTCTTGGGCTCCAATCAGCTATAAAGTGTGCCTCCTGTTTAGCTGGAACGAAAGCCTGCAGCTCCACCAGGCCCTTCACGGATTAGTTACAGGATGTATTCGGGGTTGACTTTGGCGCATTTAATATGCATGTGCAGACCTCAAGTGATCTATTCAGGCAGGGGTCACACATGAGTCCCGGTCGGTTTATGTAGAAGAATAAAATGCTAAATAATAGAATGTGCTGGAACAAGTGCTAGTTTATACCTCATGTACACTCTTTCCTTTGTCAGAACCACCAATCTGTAGTTTTTTTTTTTTTTTTTTAAATGCACTGGTATTAAAAAGGCACTGAATGAAAGAAGAAAAAAAAAGCGCTTAGGACTGGCATTAATAGTGTTTTTAAATTTCTAAAACCTGTCAGGATTCAGCAGGCTGTTTGTTATTGTTCGTCTTTAACGGCTGCTCTGATTGGACGTCTGCCTCACGTCCCTGTCTTTTCACGTGTCGAACCCTATACAAAGCTAACATATTTAAAAACGGCTATATATAAACATATTTCCATCTGTTTGACCCACAGTCCGGACTCGGTGAAGGAGCGTCCAGATGTTTTCTACCTGCAACCCGAGAGTTCCTGCCACCCCAGCAGCTCGGTCTGGTATTCTGCCCAACCTCTGGATGCCACAGTTTTGGACAGCATGCTATCCCGCATCCTTGCTGTTCGGGACGTCCATCTGGAACCCAAGCAACAGCAGCAGCAGCAACAGCAGCCGAGCTCTTCAGACGAAGACACCTCATAATTATTCTCTAAAACGTGGACGTCATGGGGGCGCTACTGTTCTTCATAAGCTCTCAGTGCTGTCAGAGCTTAAAAAAAAAAACAAAACAATGGGGGGGGTGAAATGTGACTAATCAAACGCCCACATACCGCGTGGGCTCTGGAGAACGCAGAGCGACAGATCTCAACATTCATAGATCGATTCAGTCCTCTGTCCGTTTTATTATTTTTCTCGGTAGAAATGATATGTTAGAATGATGCTACAAATGCATGCTGTAGTAAATCATTACTCTACGGTTCTGTATCGTTTTTCGTTTTGCCAGACTTCAGTTTATGTCAAACTCCATGTGAAAAAGTGTGCTGTGGAAACGATTGTATTATAAACAAAATGGCAAAACATGATCACATGGGATTATTTTGCAATGCATCTGTGTCATTTGTCCAAACTATTGGGTTATTAATTCAGCTCTGAAATACGATTATTTGTGACAGGTTTTGTAATATTTGACCCACAAGTATTTGTGAGCTTTAGATAAATTCTTCACAGAAGCTTTTGTGTTCATACAATCCATACACCGAAATGTGGCCACCAATATAGTGCAGAAAAACTTCACCTATTTAACATATGATTCCAAGCTAGGGGTGCAAATCTCTTAGTGCCTGCTGATTCAATTTGATTTAGATTTTTGGGGTGACTATTCGATTCAGAGTTGATTTTTGATTCAGGAACGATTTTTCTATTCAAATGGTCTATAGATTTTGTTTAAATTCTGTGATTGACAAGATGAAAACAATGTAAACAAATAGAACATTAATTTAAAACAATACTTTTAGGTTCCTTATTGTATCAAATCTTTTTGCATAATTATATATTTATATCAAAAAATAGGATTGTGATAAAATTCTGTACCTTAATTGACCAGTATTAGGTTCACTTAGCTGTCTGGCTTTTTCTTAAACGAAAAAAAAAATCTATTAATAAACCATTAACTTAAAATATATAAATACAAAAGTAAACATAGACTTCAGTCTACCACAGTGCATTAACCTTTAACTAAAAAAATAAAATACAGACTTTAAAGTCATAGTGCATTACTGCATTTATATTTTGTATCAATTTGTCAGAATAGAGTGCGTTTGCATAAGAGCTGGCTAACTAGCTTGCTGTACGGTAGCCTAGACGGCCTTCTTTTATGGTGGCCGAGTGGACACATAATGCGATATGCAGTACGTTCAGGAGGAATGGCAGAAAATAAAACTTAAACACATTTAAAATCGATTTTTGGGCACAGTAGTTTTGGGAATTTATTACTTAGGTGATGATAAAAAGGGGGGTTAAGAAAGAGACCATGCATGCATGCATACATACATACATGGCCTTGCAGTGTTTGCCTGCACAGATGAGTCAAGTGTCCACTTTCGGTATCTACTTATGGGAGTAAATAAACTGACTGAGCATCCCAGTATCTTGTCATCACACACACACACTCACGCACTCGCACCTATGGGCAATTTAGAGTGACCGAGCGACCCAAAGTGCGTGTCTTTGGTCTGTGGGAGGTAAACCGGAGTACCCGGAGAAAACCTGCGTGAGCACTAACCACTGCAGCTAACGTATATACGCTAAAGTGTAAGAAAAACTGCAAAAAACGTACCCTGGTTGTGGCTCTGTAATGATATATAGGTTTGTTTAACTGGCATATCATGGAACCCCTGGTACATCTTTTTGGTAAATGCCATGAGTGCCCCCTGATTCGTTCATGTCCGGTGTTGTTCTGACAGGTTTGGCGTCTTCCAAAAAGACAATGCGTCACCATACACATCTAGAAATGCCAAATTATGGTCAGAGGAACACTCATCCGAGTTTGTGGTTTGGTCACCAGATTATCGGACACCATTGCTGGGATGCCATGCGATGTTCTGTAGAACCCAGAAATGTTGCACTTACTGGAATACAAAAGAATGGTGGACCATTGTGCAGAGAGTATGGTGTTAGTTGCCGTTACAGAATATTTCCACAAGCTTGTGGAGTCCATGCCCTGTGAGAGGGACCTTCCAAGTATTAGACTGGTGTACATTTCTGAAACATCAGTGTATCTGGTTCTTCGACTCGGTCCCTGGGCTCTTTTGGATAAAAGGCTCAGAATTACAGGCTTGCTCTTTTATAGAAGACTTGTGTTTTATTATAGTTCTTCGGACACCAGTGGCCATGATTAGCCCAGTTCGGTAAATGTGAATGTCACTGTGCAGCTCAGAGAGCGGTTAGCTTCCACGTCTGATGTGGTTTCATTTAACCACATTCGGGAATCTGTTCTGTGGACTACTAATGTGATCCGACTTTCAAACTCGTCTGGATAAAGCACACGTTAGAAAACACCAATTTGACCCAATGGATTTTTTCATAGCAGGTTTTTCTCATAGCACGTTTTGAACTGCTTGGCCTCGTCATGAGCTTTCAACAGTTATACAGAACATTCACACTTCTTATTTCTATGGACTCATGTTCTTCATGTTCTCTTTTGATTCAGGCTTACTTGCCTGTTATGTCAGATCGCCTGAGGTGTTTTGCATAGCCGAGGCGAAAAGATTAAATCGATGGAGATTTTAGTTTTACGCAGAAGCAAAGTCCACGCGGTCACCGGAGAGGCCAAATTAGTTCTGCAATGTTTATCCACAAGATTATGCAGATATTTGCACAGATCCATCCAGTTCCTGCCTACGATGCAAGGCCAATTGTCATTTGCTACCATGGTAACTGAGTAGAGGCTTTTGCTTGAGTGCTGTGCTGGATTCTGCAGGTTTTCATGCATGAGCTACAAAAGTGGCAAGGATGCAGACAGTCATCATGAATTCGGTGTTCATAGTCTCGAAACTTGCACTCTTAATTACATGACGTTTGTATTTTTTTAGTTCCCCAAGCCAGATGAGGATATCTTGGACAAGTCGTACTTTGATGTGAGGATGTCCTAGGCAGATGTCTCGCCTCGTGTATCAGTAAACATGCTCAATTATTTAAATATGCATGCATTTCTCTGGTTCTGACCCGTCACGACGATATATACTGAAACACAGCGGAATAACGCATAACCCGATCACGGTTGTGTTCAGCAGAAGTGTGTGTGGGTGTGTGCGCAGGGCACAAGAGTTGTCAATTGAGAGCTTTTGAGAGCGTGTGTGTGGGTGCGGAGTAAGAATACAACAAAGGCCAACTAACAAAACCCGGGCTGTTTTTTTCCCACAGTATTAAATAGTTGATTATATCGAGGACGGGATTTCAAAACCGTTAACCGTACGCTAATGTAAAGCTTATAATCAGTCATTTTCTCCTTGTACAATTTCAGTTATTGAATCTTTTTTCGGAGACCTACATTGAGATGAAAATGACCAAAATCAGGTAAAAGGAGCGAGAGGAGAAAAAAAAGTCCTGATAACTACAAAAGCCCTGAAGCAGCATCAGAACTTGGGGGAGGGGAATCAGTGATTGAGAGAGTCAGAGAGAGAGAGAGAGAGAAAGAGAGAGAGTGTGAGAGGAGGGAGCTTGAAGGAGAGAGAGAGAGAGAGAGAGAGAGAGAGAAAGAGAGAGCTGACGTTGGTGTTAAAATAGGAGGCCGTCTGTGTTTCTCTATAATACAGGATGATATTCTGAGGACCGAATTCTCGTTCCCTGAATGTGGACTATACCTGCATTTCCCTGGACAGTTGTCACACTTGGACCAGAGAGGCATCAGAAACTCGGGCTGTCCATCTGTCCTTGGCAGTGATGCTATGATTTCTGGATGGGTGTTTTCTTGTATCCACTAATGGAAGTGATGGAAATGATCATCACTACGAAGCGAGACAGAGAAGTAGACAGAGACTTCAATTTTTGCTCATTTTGGACCAGCTGTAAGTTTTTGGATTTTGTTATATGTTTATTCTTAACATACAAACAACTAGATGTGGTTCTGGAAAAGTACGGTGCTCGCGTCACAAACGTCGGAACCGTTTGCCGAGCCGATTGTGAATAAATACAGATTGCAGTGAGGAGAGGTAAACATCTATTTGTATTGTTTCCAAAGATATGGTCTTGCACTTAACTGAGTGTGATTCTGTCTGACTCAAGAAGTTGCACTACTACCTGTAATTACTGCAATAAAGAGTGTTATGGGTTTTTCAATTATGATTACACCTTCAATTTTTTAAACCATAAACCTTTCTCTGCAGACACACATCTTGGAACTTTTTACATTTATTTATTTCTACAATGGGCAAAACCCTGAGTCGACCGGGTTGCCTGCGCCAGAGCCCTTGTTGCTCGAAGAAAAATGACCGAGAAGGCTATAACGAAGATGGATATATCCCTCAACGCTCTATTTATGATACAATGTGCATCAACGAGCAGATTGACCATAGCTCAGCACACAGCACTCTGGGGTCAAGGAGAGGTCGTGAGACTGATTTCTCCAGTAATGGCTCCCTGGGTGGCGACATGTTTGACACCAGATCTTCCGTGCTCCTGACTGGTGGAAGAAGACTGGACGAGAGGTTCATTTTTGACTCGCTGAAACTGGCTAATGATGAACTCCGATCACCGGGAGGGTTTGTTAGGTCAGCTTCGCCAAGCGTGTCATGTTCTTCAGCGCCTGGTGGATCCATGAACAAGAGGCACCACCTCCAGGATAGCGCTAAGAAGGACAGCCTCTGTCGGCACTCTTGGAAGGTCCTTACGCCTCCGAAGTTTCCAGAACCGTTAGAGCTTTCACCAGGAGAAAAGAACTTCTTGAATCCAGGAGTGGCCTTCTTTCCAGGCAGCATAACCTCTCCGCAGATCTCCCCGTTCTCTGGATCCCCCTTTTCAACTGGCACACACACTCCATCTGTCTTTTTCTCACCTTCTCCCCTACCCTACAATCAGCAGTTCCACAGACAGTCTTTGCCTACCCAGCCATCATCACCAAGACCTCCTCTTTCAGAACTATCAGTGACTGCTCTCATGTGTGGCCAAGATATACAAGGGGAAATTGTGAAAGAACAGGAGATAAGAGGACATGGGATCATCATAAAAGAGCAGACACAATTTGAAACTTTTAAACCCCGGCCTGTTGAGCCCGTCAATGAGCCACAACCCACCACACCAGAGCCTGAAAATGATACTGCACCTCTTTTGCCCCCTGTGATCCCTAAAGTTCCAACGATCTGCAAAACCTCAATGGAGTCCACCTGGCCACGGAGGCTGATTGGTAGAAGGAGGACAGTGAGGCAAGGTGGGGCAGTTCACAACCTTCCCATTCTTCCTCCATTGCCTTCTATGCTCATACGGAGTGTCTCGGATAAAAAGCCAACACCCCGTCTTTCCCCCTTTCCTGAGCACCAAGGGAAAGTGGAGGGGCACCTGAGTAAATCTATGCTAAAAAATGAACTGAATGATTGTTCCCTGCAGGACTGGAAGATCTTGCGGGAAATAGAAGAACGTAAAGCTGGTTCAGCTAAAAATGAGGTACACATTTCAGAAGTCATGGAGGTCCCTGGGAAAATGTCAACTCTTCAAGAGAAACCCGAGGAGAGTGTTGATGAAATTGTCCCTCCTGAAACTGAGGTTGAAAACATCCCTACTGAGTGTGAGGATGAAAACTGGGAGGCCGTGCTTGAGATGGTCAACGCCCTTTGGGATGAATCATGGAAAGACACAGATTCCCAGAATTTAGGCTCTCTGAGGCGTTGGCCACTTCTGCATCCACCAACGGGTTTCGGTGGCTCCCAGGCCCCTTCTGGTGCAAGTTCAGAGTTAGGAGCTGAAGATCTGCTGGAACTTGAAAGATTATGTCGAGAGGACTCTATAGATTCAGAGCTTAGTGACTTTCTCCACTTACAGTCTGATTCACAGCTAAAAGAACACAAAACCAATGTTATTGTCACGCAACCAGTGGGAAACCATTTTAAGCAAGCTTGCATTCCAACCATACTGGATCTTGGTACTGATGAGGCTCAACTGAGAAGTAAGGACGGGGAAACTGAATCACCAGATTCCAATCTAACTTTGGACTCTGACTCCAGTGGGGTTTTCATGTCGAATACCAGTCAGACCAGTAAAGAGGACATTAACTCTGACGTTGAAAGATATGTGAGTAAATTAGACTTGGCAAGTACGACTTTACCTCATAAAGGCAACAATGAACAAGCTATTGCCAGAATGATTGGAACATCCAAACTGGAAATAATTGACCACAAAAGGTCAGCTCTGGACAGGCAGAAAACACTTGACACCACAGATTTAAGCAAAGTTTATCATTTGAAAAAAGTTCAAACCAAAGGTATAAGCAGTTCCAAATCCATGGACAGTGGATCTCTGGAGCAAGAGGTTCGTAACACTGTGAAAACATCGAAGACAGATGTGCTTTTACCACTGAACCCTTCAAAACATGATATCAGAGGAACCTTACTAGACAGTGGTGATTTGGATCCTTTTGTTGCAACCGACAGCTTTGTCTATCTCGCAGTTTCGGTCGTGCCACCTCCCAAAATTAAGAACATTCCACATCAGGGAGGTGCACCGACTCCAACTGGAAACGAGCCCTCACTCCCTGCGTCCATTTCAAAACCAGGCCCTTATCCTGATGAGTGTGATTTCCTTTCCACCGACAGCTTTGTGTACCTGGCTGCCCCTGATTGTCACCTGCTGGTTGCTGAAGGGCATTCTGTGTACGATTCAAAGGACTCAGATTCTGAGGACAGTGGCTCCAGGGCAGACTTTGTTCAAGCCTCGACAGTTGGAGACAGCGACTGGGACTCTGACCTATCCGATTCGGACCGTGAATGGGACCACTGGGAAGAGCTGGAACAGGAGGTCCTTCAGGGGCTTTTCTGCGAGGACCAATCAGATATGGACAGAGAGCGCCGTGACAAGCAAGCGTGGCAGATTTCTTGCCAGCACGCAGAGTTGGCTGCTGGCGTTGGGCAGGATAACGCTGGGGTGTCTTTGCAGCACAAGCAGGGGGCAGAGCTACACAGCGAGATGGAATCTGTGTCCTAACAACTCGTCTCGTAGTGAGAAAACAGATGCACTCATTTTAGAAACCTGACCTCTTGGTAATGAAAAGGTAACGGTAATCAGGGAAAGACGTGTTTTGTTATCCAGCCCTGATCAGGCACATTTGTAGGTCTCCCATTTAATCAGTAATTGTTTCTAGACCTATGTTATTGTGAGTTGCTTAGATTTGTTAGCTTGATTATTTTTGTTGCTTAAGTGAATCATATTTAACTGAACAATCTGGCAATTTAGTGGCATTTTGGTGTGATTTGTGATATTTACTATAAGGGGTTTCATCAGAGGATATTCAAAATTGTTCAAAGCTCAAAACGCGATATAATGTTATGTCAAAAATATATATATATATATATGATCTTTATATGCAGGGCAAGTTATTACTGCTTTGTGTAAATGTGCTGATTTTGGAATGACTGACCAGAAGATGGATTTTTTTTAAATGATTATTATTTATTTATTTATAACTATACAGTATAAATGATAACATTTGAGTGCTGCTGAACATGTCTGCTGAGTTAGATTTGCACAACTTGCCAGCCGCAAATATTTACAGAGTGGTAAGTTTTACCTGTAAGAATATCAACAAGGCAATAGAAATGCGTTATTGTACTCTGCTGTCAATAAAGCAACTGTGAAAGACCAGAAATATATATTGGACTTTTTCCTGCAGCTATTTTTTCCCCTCGGCTTGAAAATTCTGACAGGAAACCTTGAGCGTGCTCGAACAACACCCCTCTTCCTCACTCCTCCTCAGCTTCCCCCGTCTCTCCTCCTGCCTTCAGCTCCTCTCTCCATCTGTCTCATGGCCTAGAAATATATGATTTCTCATGTGTATTGTATGAAGGGAGGACATGAGTGGCTAATGTGGGTGGCCAAATAGGCCTATTTTAGGACAAATTAATTAGTTCACTCTTAATGAGGCCAAAAATGTAATGCATTGTGCACCAGTATAAACCACAAATGGGTCAGAACAAATGACATCAAGCTCCTGTGTTTGTGCTGCCGTGCCCCGTGACTTGCTGGCACCTTTTGTTGCTTCTCGGCAACCCACATTGCGCTCAGTGTGGTATCTTCCATCTGTTCGACACTATGCTGTATGGCAGTATAACCCTGATTCTCGGGGTGCGTCGTTAATTTATTTTGGCTTTGAGTGCGAATCCTGCGGCTGTCTCTGAGACAAACTTTAGATCGAGGTCAGACTTTTAACCCTACTGCGATGCCCAGGTTATTACACCTCCCTTTTATGTGTGGTGGTGGTGGTGGTGAAGAAAACAATGGTTCGAAGGAGAAATGTTGGCTGCGTGATGGTGTGTGTATGTGTGTGGGATGTTTCGCTGTATTCATGTGTGTGAGCCAAAGCTAGGGCACATGTGTAGGTGGAGCAGAGCTGAGTGGGTGACTCAGTGAGTGGGCTTGCTTTTTTTTATTTTATTTTTTTTTTTTATTGTGCTCTCTGTGGTCAGTGCGATGTATTGATTTCAGGTTTCATATAACTTCGTGTGTCTGCACCTCATCCACTAAAGCACCACTGATTTGGGGATTATTTAGACTGCATGTAAATGTTCATATAGCCTGGAAATAGAGGAAGCATTGATTGTCATACTGTGGATTTTTGCAGTCGGTATTAAAGGAATTGCCTGTGTATGTGTGTGTGTGTAAGAGAGAGAGAGAGCATGCACACACTCAAACATGTAGGAGGCTTTTAATCGTTTCTGAAAGATCAAAAGGTGATGCTTATGTAACAAATTTTCTTTTGCAGTCTATCATGCTGCACCGTTTTATTTATATATATATAAAAAGCAATGCACCGATCAGCCAGAACATTAAAACCGCCTGCATGAGCAGCTGCCAAGACCCTACAAGACCTCCTGAGGCGTTATGTGGTATCTGGCGTTGTTAGCAAGAGATCCTTATTCTGTAGGATCTTCATTGTGATTGGACGAGACCTTCCTCACCTTCCTCAACCCCACTCCCACACCCATGCATATCAGTGAGCCTTGGTCAGCCGTGACCCTGTTGCTGGTTCAGAGGTTGTCCTTCCTTTCGGTAGGTAGTAACTAGGGCTGTGTAATATGACAATATATTTATCGTGTGATGATAGAAATGCATCTATGGTTTAATATTACACTCTATTGTCTGTTACGTTTACACTTTACTACACACAAACATGTAGGAGACGCACACGGTGCAGACCGAACAGGAGAGGGACCCACACCAGCAAACACAGAACGAGGAGCTCAGATCTAAAGGATCCGTGTATCTTTTGGTCATTTGATTTTCATTTCAGAAACAGAAATGTAAAAATAAAAAACAAACGGTTCTTTGATTTTTGCTTTAAAATCCAAATACAAGAAACAGAAAAAAGTAATTTTTCATTTTCCTTGCCAGAAATAACAAATACAAAATGTAAAAGCGAATCATATCTCTTTACTTTCATCACGAAACAGAAAATAAAATCGCAATGAAACAAAAAACGAAAAATGTATTTATTTATTTATTTATTTATTTATTTATTTTACCGTTTGCGCTCACAAGGCCCTAGTGAAGGCAACTGGAGGCGCATAAAACTTGATGCATGAAAAAGACGCATCCTGCAGCATACCACACGGCAGAAAATATCTTTAATTGTTTGATTTTGTATAATTCAACGTATAGAAATCTTTTTTTTGAATTCACTAAATTTACAGAAAACATGCTATATTGTGATATGTATTGTTATCGGGATATTAATGGACCTATATCGGGATATAAAATTTTGGTCATATCGCACAGCCCTAGTAGTAACCACTGTATACCAGGAACACCCTATAAGATCATCAGACAGAGTCGCCCTTGTCAGAGTCACTCAGAACCTTACGCTTGCCCATTTTTTCCGCTTCCAACACATCGAATTTGACACCTGACTGTTTCATTGCTGCCTAATGAATCCCAGTTCCTTCCGGGTGCCATTGCAATAAGATAGAACAACTTTTGGAGAGCCTGATAGAAACTATGTAAGGAATACCGTCACAGACAATGTTTATGAGCTCAATGTTTAGGTTACAGTCCCCGGTTTAAAAAAGGTTAACCGTTTATATTCCGTATCGACTCCAAAAACTAAACACGCTACACATGAGAGCTGTATATCAGTGAGAGATTTTACTGGAATGTACTATAGAGGCATGTTTCAGCCGGTCCTGTCTGAACACAGCCGTGCACACAAGTCTCACTTAAACATAAGTGCAAGTAAAAAAAAAAAAAAGGTCTGACCCATGAGACATATCAGAGATGTGCAGTACCTGTAGTTAGAGGAATAAAGATGATACGTGTATTTTTATAATATTTGCAGCTCTTTTGTGACAGTTGTCGCACCTCCTACGGTTCCACAATCACTTCTCGCAAGGAAACATAACACAACCACCAGCTGAAGGTGTGGTCCACACTTCCAAGCATACCTTAAATACCTCTCAGTGTAACAAAAGCAGCAAAATAAATAATGTCAAGAAAATCATTATAAAAATAAAGTAAAAAGGCACAAAATTATAATTCATTAGTTGTGATAGACTATTTACAACTTGCCTGAGTTTTGTCCATGTAGATATCAGAGATTTCAATTTTTATACATCTCCCTATACGTGGTATATACAGTAATTTCATTAATATTCACTCCCTTAAAATGTTACAGCCAGTACCAGAAAAAAATGGTACAGACGAGCCCATGCAAAATACATAGCAACGTCACTTATGCATGTCAGTGTGTATATAAAGCAATAAACATCAATGGAAGCTTCATAATGGTATAGGGGGTTTGTTTAACTGCCATTCCATGGGACCCCTGGTACATCTACGAACGTGTCTGACAGGTGAACGCTATGTAAGCCTTCTTTCTGTCCTGTCCTGACAATGAACACATATCTGAGTTTGGGGTTTTGCCTTTCCTACCTAAGTCACCAGGTCTCAGAAGTGTGGAGCTTTTAGAGTCTCATATTTCTGCAGTCTTGAACTCCTATCATTTTATATATATATATATACACATTATTATATATATTATATATAGTTTATAAGTGTGCCGTAAATAATTAATGCAATACAATACAACACAAGTTCTTGGGCTACATCCATCACACATTTGGAGCCAAATATTTTTGCCCATTCTTCCTGTGAAAAGTGCTCATGCTCTATGAGTAGAAAGGTTACATATATAAATAATGTATAAGTAATAACAGTTATTTCACTATTGCACAAAGGCAGTATTGCGATCACAAATGATGCACCGCTTTACAGAAAAGACGTTTTTTTTAGACATCTCACAAGGTCATAAGTAGCATGGAAATAACCAGAAACGTATCATTTTTAACTGAATTTTGGCAAAGTATAAAGTATAAACTTGGTCACTTTCTAGTAAAATAAATATTTCTAGTTCATAAGAGGAATCAATATTTGCTTATTGTCACCAAATTACATGACTTGAAAGTTATACATTCTTGGAACCTTATGGCAATTCAATATGTTTGTCATTATTTTCTGAATTGATCAAAGCTGGGTTACATCAAATATATATTCAGGAGTACTGACTCATTCATTCATTCATGTTCAGTAAGTGGATTATTAGTTCAAGAGGATAGTAACCCTTCTATACCTTCACTAAATGGCACTTTTCTCAAGAGCTTGCTCTGTTTGTTTCAGCAAGGCGAGGTTTTCCACACTGGTAAGAGTCGGATCTATCCTGCGTTTTGGTCTTGGTTTTGCATCTGGAACATCGTAGCGCTCAGAACGCCCATTTTTAACAGCTATTTGCTTAACTAGCCTTTTATATATTTTCTTTCCAACCAGATAGCACATTTCACAGATACACATCAGGATGCATAACGCAGACGTGACCACCATAAAGAGCGTGAAGATTTTCTTTTCCGTAGGCCGTGAGATGAAACAGTCCACCGTGTTGGGACACGGCTCCAGGGAGCACTTGGAGAGACGTGGCATGTCGAAGCTGTCGTAGATGTAATGGAGGATGTAGAGAAACATGGCATCGAATCCTGCTTTGAAGAAAAGGCTGAGCATGTAGGTCCACCACAGACCGCCTCGCTTTTTCCCTGGGTGGGCATACAGATGTTCACCCTCATGTTGTTTTGCGTAATTTTTATCCTTCTCTTCTCTTAATTTGACGTGAGCAACGACCATGAGGGACGGGCATGTGACGAATATGAGCTGCAGAGCCCAGAGGCGAATGTGGGAGATGGGAAAGATGCTGTCGTAACAGACGTTTGTGCAGCCGGGCTGCATCGTGTTGCACACAAAGTCTTTGCTGTCGTCACCCCAGACGCGCTGTGCTGCTACGCAGAACACCAACACCCTGAACACGAACACTATGGAGAGCCAAACACGACCAAAACTGGTGGAGTATTGGTTTACCCCACTAAGGAGGACCTGCAGTCCTGCCCAGTTCATCCCCAATCCGTACCTATTCTTTGAAAACACACACACACACACAAAGTAAGCATCAGTACAAATATTAAAATGCAATCAGAATTCTGTTTTGCTATTCCGCTAGTGCAAACACATCTAAATAACAGACAAATAACTGTGTACACTTCATTCTGGCTCCCAAAACTGAACAACATTGGTAGAAAACACCATTTGCATGTGTTAATTAATAAAATATATATTTTATATTTCCATTAAATATTTCCATTTCCATCATTAATTAAGCTAAAAGATATGAAGTGGTGTAGCTATTATTGGTTTGCTCAACTAATAACCCAGTGCTGGATATCTGAATTGGTATCTAAATTCTTCAGATCTAATGTCAGAGTGGATGCAGGCTAGTTTATTAAAACAAGAACATTTGCCTCTAAAGACGCTGGATTTTTTTGTTACTTGCTTTATATATATTCAGATTTACTGTAAATAGTAACATAGTTTAAACCCTCATGATCCTGACCAGGCAATTCCTAAGGATGCTGTGATGCATTTTCTTTCTTTCTTTCTTTCTTTCTTTCTTTCTTTCTTTCTTTCTGGCCACTTCCAGCAACGATATGACACCCCTGGCTCCCTGTCGGCATAGGCAAACTGCATGCGAGTCAAAAGTGGCCCACATATCTCTGAACATATCTGGCCCATGTCTGGCACGGTTGTACATGTGGTTAAGCTGTTGGCCATTTCTGGCGGTGGCGGTTTAAAAGTGGTTGAGTCGTGGCTGTGAATTTACTTTGCTCTGGAATCCACATCTGGCCCTTTTCTGTAAAATCATTCCAAGAGGTACATTGGCCACAAGTAAGTGCAGATGTATATGCATATCAAATTTGGTGAACCCTTTTGGAAAACTTTGGAAAACAACAAATAAATAAATAGATAGATAGATAGATAGATAGATAGATAGATAGATAGATAGATAGATAGATAGATAGAATAATGCTTGTCCTGTTCATACCAACTGGTGCTACTCTTATTTATACATAACAAATATGTCCATAATTGTTGAGTACACTTTTTCTGTTTGTTCCAAATAATATAATTGAATTCAGTTACACCCCAAGTACAAACACACAGCATGGCTAAACATTAGTTTGTTTCAGACATTCGTAAATTGAGTTGCATGCAAGTTTTATTTACTGCATTTGCTTAACTTAATCCCTGAAATCTATCCAACTTATTAGACAAGTATAAACATTGTTTTTATTTACATTTTATGGCATTTGGCAGACGCTCTTATCCAGAGCGACTTAAAAGTTTATTGGAATTACAGGTAGGGTAAGGAGTCTTGCCA